>BEXV01000109.1:170429-184184 GCA_003118195.1 Hemicentrotus pulcherrimus
CCCCCCCACCCTCCATACACACACCCTTATGCTTTTCAGGGAACATGTCTTATCTGATGTTCTTCCACACTTGCATAATAACTAATGATAAAGTTCACGAATTATTTTCCACCTCTTCCCAGAACTCAACCTCCTCTTTAAAATACCCTCTCCTTGATTTGAAGAGAAATTTACAAATTTTATTTTGAATCGGTACTACGTGCCTGATCATGATAATTTAAGTGCCAATCCATTATGGCTGTTTTCGCCTTCTAATACTTGACAAAGTCATCATTTCAAATTAACACCATTATTTTCAGATTATTTTAGCGATAGAAGAGCAAAGTTCGGCTAGCAGTCGATATTCAAGAATTAATTCTCTAATTTTAACATAAATTTTATCTTAGGAAGAAGGTAAGAAGACGCTGTTGGTGTTACTTTTGTATTATATTTCACTTATTTATAAATGTAAAATGCGATCAACCATCCCTTCCGCTAATTCTTTTGTATTAATCATTATCATTTGTTAATATCATCGTTCTTAACTATTTATTAGTGTTTATATTATTATTATTATTATGATCATTATTACTATATTTATTATCATTGTTACTATCGTCAATATTATTGTTTATATTATTATCATCATCATCATTCATGTTATGAATATGCAACTTGTGATTTGGATGTTCTTGTAATATGCGGTGTCTTCTATAGGTTGTGTTGGTGCAAATTTAATTTTTACTCGACTGTGAGATATTGAACTGACCTGTTTTTAATCACCTTTATTTATTGTTTTATGACGTGGTGGATTAGGTGAGAGAATAAAGGCTACTTTTAACAGAAATTTTTAATCCCCCGACCTCACCTTCATTATCGTCACTATTTTTGGAAAGATGCATGCTGCTTCATGATGTGTAATTCGAAACCAATCTTATTTTTTTCTGTTTCAGTCAACTTTCTTACAACGCAATCAAAGAAATCATACCGTCACATATGAATGGATTGGAGAGTCTGCAAGACTTGTAAGTATCCAGTTTAGTCATGTCATGTCTTTTTGAGGTTAATCCTATGCACATGTCGCAACATAAGGCTTTGAGTGTGTTGAAAAGATGCGTTGGTATTAAATAAAAGTAATAATAGTATTAAATGATAATAATTTAGGACAGCCGTCAGCCGGTTGATTACCCTCCGGGCAATTATCTGTAACTAAATGACCAAACTCGAAAAATTAAACATCTCCATTATTATGCTTATAATGTACAATTATGACAATCACGCATGAGGTGTTATTGAGGCGTCTAGGGCAAAGTGGTTCTAGCAGTTCACTCTCTATCAAAGGGTTGATCGTTCGAATCCTGGCCCGGCACGAATGTGCTTTAATAGGCAAGACATCAATTCCGTCATATTGTTTTGTTTGTTTCTCAACCAGAATCGTTCCTGTTAATTTCAAATTCGCATTTTTATATAATGGAATTAGCTTTATCGATTTGAGTGTGTTTTTCCCCTATCTGCAGATATCTATCAAGCAATCTCATCTCTAATATCGAGCATGGTTCATTTGACGGCATGGATAATCTTCTGAAACTGTAAGTTTCTGCAGAAGTGGACGATTTTGTTTTCCATTTAATCAATATCCGTGTTGGTTATCATCATTTCGGATTTCCTATGATTATAGCTTATCCTTCTGCCACTCTTTTTTCACTTTTACTGTCATTCAATTGGCTCATTCTTTTGTGCCTTCATGCGACGAATGAATCTTTTTATGATTATCCAAACGAATATCCTTTTATGGATTAGCGTGGGAAATATGAAATATTCATGAACAATATTAAAAACATTTTCTCGTTCCTATTTTTTTTTTTGGGGGGGAGGGGGTATTCATTTCATTAATTCACTTTCAATTATTTCACATTACATCAAATCCTTTACTACCGCGTTCATCCGAACTGATAAATCCCGTCTACAAATTTAATCAGTGTTTTTATATGTGAAAAGTATTAAATTCTTCTATCATTTCCATTGTCTTGTCGATATCCCACGAAAGCAATCCTTCCTAGGAAAAGCTCTACATCTTTTATTAGAATCATCCTTGCACTAAAAAAGTTTAAACGTGCAGCGAGAACGAGATTTGATTGACTCGCAAAGGCGTCGTGTTTAAGACGCGAAGGTAAGAAGGAGTGTTATTCAAACTCGCCAAAGGCTCCTTGTTCTAAATATCTGAATTCCAGGGGGGTATTTATTTAATTAATTCACTTTCAATTATTTCACATTAAGACTACATCAAATCCTTTACTACCGCGTTCATCCGAATTGATAAATCCCGTCTACAAATTTAATCAGTGTTTTTATATGTGAAAAGTATTAAATTATTCTATCATTTCCATTATCTGGTCGATATCCCACGAAAGCAATCCTTCCTCGGAAAGCTCTACATCTTTTATTAGAATCATCCTTGCACTACAACAGTTTAAACGTGCAGCGAGAACGAGATTTGATTGACTCGCAAAGGCGTCGTGTTTAAGACGCGAAGGTGAGAAGGAGAGTTATTAAAACTCACCAAAGGCTCCTTGTTCTAAATATCTGAATTCCATTTGCTCTGATTTTGAATGAAATTTAAGATTCTAGTCATATATCATCGTCTCCTTTTGTTATTTTTGTGACAGATTGCTACACGACAACAAATTGACGAATATTTCCGTAGGGATATTTCCTGTAATGCCTGAGCTGGCGATTCTGTAAGTATTAAATAACCCTTTTTGTGGATGTATGATAGATATGTGTTAACTTTCTCAATGTTCAGTAGGATTGTCCTGATTTTGACATGACTGCACTGTTACCATCACAGAAGATTACGTATTGCACTAAGATTCAGATAAGTGGTTGAAGCGTGGTAAATACCTTTTTAGCAAAAAATAATGTTAATGCCCGCTAGTTTCTTTTTTCCTTTTAGTCTGCATGCATTTTTCAATGTTGTATAAAATGTGATTGTTGGTGTAATATTTTATTCAAGTTTTTGGAAACAAAACTTAAAAAGTGATTTGAACTTAAATTGTCAGGGTATAATAGTTTCTAACCCATTTAAGCGGCTTGTCATAATTTTCAAAAAAAAATCAAATTATGTTGTGTTTAGTTTCTTGTTGTGTCACATTTCTGACCGATGAGTGCAGAATTTCCAATGTAATAAACAATGTTATTTGTTAATTGTAAGCATTATTTTGTATATCAATGACCCCCATGGAAGAACAGTTGTTCTCTGTCATTACAACTGAACCGTTTTATCTGATTACGAAAATAAAAACAATCAATAGTTCTGATTATAAAAGTTTATATATACCTAACAAATATTTTACAATCTTTCTTTGTTTCAATCCTTACAGAAAGTTAGATGAGAATGAAATCGATACTATCGAACCAGGCTCTTTTGCACTCATCGAGAACGTACAACATTTGTAAGTAGAATGTCTTGAAATGTGTCTTCTTATTTATGGTTCAATGATTCAACTATACATTGCGATAGAGAGTGACGATTTTGAAATATATGTCAGTAATCATAATATTGTTAAAAGGGCTAGTCAGGAAAGTTTTTATTTTTGTATTCGAAACAAGGGCGTACAATTTTATTTCACTGAAACATCTGACTGGTCTGATTGTTGAAATTATGAATGACATTAAAAAAAATAAAATATATTCATCGTTTCCTATTTTAAACCGTCCCCTTGTTTCAGTCAACAGTGATATTTTAATGGCTACTTAATGCATTATTTTATGTTCTGTTCTGACCATGTTTACAGAAACTAGGAAGCAATATGGATAGCGATAGACTGTGTGATCTGCTTCATGTCCCTTTCATGCTCCCCATTTAAACAATTAACAAAAATCATTGCTGATCAACAGGGGTTCGATGACCCATTCGCCATTCGTCTTAGCTTCACCAATAATTACTCCCATGATGCTTCAGCCGATAGTTTAGGTCTAATACAATTAAGGATACAATCTTCTCATGCAATAGATGATGATTTAATTTATTTACGCAGTACACTAATGAAGAACCGACTGAGTCGCATTGAGCTCGGAATGTTTGATGGATTAGGAAACGTGACAGACATGTGAGTATAAGATGTACATTACATCGTAAGGAATAACTAAACACAGGGTGGCACAAAAACCCTCTTATTTCTCGAGAGATGTGTCTGAAACAGATTTGAAGACATTATCCAAGTTGTCAGAACCATGCGTGCAATAAATACAGAAATTACATTTACAGTTTATATTACAATTCCAATGGTCTTGTACATCACCTTTTGAAGTGTGCTTACATTACAAAGATGTATTACGTAACCCAAACATGGTTTATATAGGATACAAAAATTGCCTCTCTGTTGATTTCTCGAAAGTATTTACGATCAAATTGTATTTCAACCTACTCCTTTATTTAATTTTGTAAATGTTCCCATGGAAATTACTTACAAACATTAAAAAAAAGGGAAAATAATATTCAGCTATCATTTTAGTCGATAAAAGGATACATTTTCACAACAACACATGCATATATATTTGTTTTAAATTCAATTTATCTTGGCATGCTTTGAAGGACTTGATTTTTTCAGAGAAATAGAAAAAGCTTCTTCTTATGTTGCAACCAATTCATTCACACGTCAACATTTCGAATGCTCTAATGTTACTATCCCGGGCGGCCATCAATTTAACATGGTTTTTATAGTTTGTGGTAGGATCGATTCTTTGCAATGCTATACAGTTACAAGAAAATTATGAGGAATCGCTTCTTTTCTTTCCAATTTTACAGGAGTTTGCTCGAAAATGAAATTAAAGTCATCGAGGAGAATGCTTTCGATAATCTGATAAAGCTAGAATCACTGTGAGTATCAGTAACATACCGAAAATCCATAAATCAATATTGAATTCCATCGTCCGAAAAGAACAATATTTAATGAGTTTTTTAAATCGTTACGTTTTCCAATATTTCTTTCCTGCATTCAGCTTATACAAAAAGGGGGAAGAGAAAGAGATACACATAAAGTGAATGAATGAATGAATGAATAAATAAATAGATAATATATGAAATAAAGAAACAAATGAATAGGCTCTACCCACAAAAAATGAACAGCAGTATTGATAATATACACAGAAGTCACATGTCACATTCTTTTTCACTAGGGGGTACTTTGGAATAAGGGCGGTCAGAACAAATTATTCGATGAATGAAATTCGATTAAACGAGGCCGTCAAGTGAGGAGATAATATATTGTCTTCTTCTAACGTTTCTTTTCTCCATCTTTTTCTCTCTCCCTCTCTCTCTCTCTCTCTCTCTCGCTCTCTCTCTCTCTCTCTCTCTCTCGCTAGCTGTCTATCCATTTCTACTTCTTCTTTTCCAACACCTCTTGAATAAGGGCAATGCGGAACTACGCCAGGCCCGTTTACGGGTTTTTCTTTTTATTCGTATCTGTTCACACAACAACACGTTTTGTGTATTTATGTATTTTTTATTTATTTCTTTTTAACAGAGATTTACAGAAGAATAAGCTAACCGAAGTACCTCGAGAGCTTTTCACCCGACTCAAGAATCTCAACAATATGTAAGATAAATAAAACATTCTCTCGTTATAATGCTTCGTAATTGTTTGTGTAGGTTTGCTATATATAAAAAAAGTAAACGATTCTTTTGGACTTTTGGATTACTGCGTAATCCAACAATAAGATTTATACTCAATGTCACAGATAAGTCTATGTATTACTGCTTAGGTTGTTTGAACCTCTCCGCATACTAAAAATAATGCTTGAGAACAGGTTATCACAAATTGATATTCAGTTTAATTAGATATGTCCTCAATCAAGGTCAGGTTTGTTGTACAAAAACAAGACATTCAGTCGATATAAACATGCTTAGAAACGAGTGTAACTTACCACGCCTTCAGTCTATTTCGAGAGATTCTTCTTTGGCTGGAAAGGCATACCGTCAACCTTCCGGTAAGCGGCTCCTCAGTAGAACCCTGCAGCAAACTTGCAGCTAAAGCACATTCAAACAAGATGGCCGTTGTGGCATATATCATGCCTTGCCCGAGTATCCTTGATACTTAACCAACCTAGCAGTGTGTACAGAATCGCTCGAACATAACGATTACACAGTACTTGTCATGCAAAGCCCAAAAGCTACCCGATGCCCAACCAACCATGTAATTTATTCAGAACATTGCTGCCATAGCAATATTGCAAAACACCTGATATTTAAATCCATGGTCATTACTCTGACACAGCATATTTCTAAACGAATGTTAGAATGGTTTGATGAATTATTGAATCTTAACTAAACCCTCTTTCCTCTCTGACATCCAACCCCCCCCCCTCCCCCTCATTTACCTTCTCTGTCTTTTCTTCTTTCCCCTCTCTCCTCCTCGCTTCTCCCTCTCTATTGCTCTCTCTATCTCTCTCTCTCTCTCTCCCTTTCCTTTCCCTCCCCTTTCTTTACAATATTTCCATTTCCCCTTCATTTCATCTCTTGTTTTATAATAACTCACAATGTTTCTTGAACATTTTTCAACAGCTATTTAGATTTCTTCTTCATGTGTGGCTACGCGCCAAACGTCCGCGTCTGCCTTCCGAAAGGAGACGGCATCTCGAACGTCGACGATCTTTTGGGTAACTGGTTGCTCCGTGGTGCTGTCTGGCTAGTAGCCCTACTCGGCTGCTTTGGCAACCTGATGGTGATCTTTGCCCGATGTTTCGTCAGCGAGGACAATAAGGTCCATTCGTTATTCATCATGAACCTGGCCGTGGCCGACTTCCTCATGGGTCTCTATCTGCTCATCATCGGACTGCATGACGTCATGTTTAGGTACGACGTCCGTAAAGGATCCCTCCCCCCCCNCCTCCCCCGCTTTTATAATGAAAATATGGTACCTTGAGTCTGGAATTCAGAATGTGTAGACTAACTCATGCATCACTTGGAAAAGAAATAAAGATGAGAATTATTCTCTTAATTCAAGACTCACCATAATACGATTAGGCCTATATAGTTTTTCTTGAGGGCTGTGAAAATCAAAGTTTGCTATTGTGGTGCCGCTGGATCGCAAACGGTGTACATTGATATGAAGAGGTAGCAGCGGGTGTCAAGAGGTTCAAATGGATTGGTTTGGAGGTGTAAATGGATGTCAAGAGATGGAATCAGTTGGTGCGAAATGAGCCAATAAATTCCTAAAGCTGCAGAACTAGAGTTAAAACTGTCGGTGTCAAGAGGTACCATTGACCATGGAGTGCCAACTTGCAATATGTGCTGAATGGAGCCGAAGGGTGCAGAAGGGTGCCGAATAGTGTTGAAGAATTTTGAAGAGTGCCGAAGGGTGCCGAAGGGTGCCTAGGTCACAATGGAATGTTACGAACCTTATACAAGTCATATTCATGTATGTAAGTTATGCGAAGGGGAGATTGGTTAAAAATCCACCACCATCATACAGCGTGTCCACACACAAAACAATTTATCGCGAAACTCTAGAATCATCGTATAAAGAATCATCATATAAATTTCAGAGTGTCCACACACAAGAAACGTCGTCTAACTAATCATCATTTAAATTCCAAGATGTCCACACACAGAAGAAAGTAATCCTGAAACTCTACAGTGTAATGTCCTGCGGGCATGAAATAGAAGCGGAGATGAGAGGTCAGGTCTCCTTTCGCGCGAGGTCACGTTAAGCCCCGCCCAGTTAGTTACACTAGATAGACTAGTTCCGTCCACACATAAAATGCCCGTGATTAGGCGTGATTCTTTATCGAGTTTCAGTTCGAAACGATGCCCAAACCTGCGTTTCCTTGGACTGGTTTCGTTATACGACGTATTGTTAGTGAGCGTCCACACCTACATATTACATCGTAAAACTATTGCGAAACGGTATAGCTAATCACAAAAAATGTTGTGTGTGGACAACAGGGGGATAGTCACCGATGGCTTATTATTAGTTTAGTTTTAACAGGGATATGAGAGTTAAACCGTTTTAATAATGTTGCTGACTTTCGTCTATTTTGGAGTGCCGAAGGGTTTATAAGCTAAAATAACCTCGTTGTGAAAGGATACTCCACGAGAAAAANTTAACATTCAATTCAAAAGTATCGGAATTAATGTCCTTCTGGCTCTCAAAGAAACATGAAAAGAGTTAGAAATATTTTATTTCAATCGCAGCGCGACTCGTAAAACGAACAAAATAATATGAGTCACTATCCCCATTCTTTATTAAGAAAATAACATGGCTACCTATCCAGTCCCGTATCAACTTTAAAGTACTGTTTCCATCAACTTGCTCCATCGTATCTCATTGAATTGAACCTTAGAAATATAGAAAGATATGAAAAGTTCATAAATAATTTGAAAACATATATATTTAGCGCTTTATAAGATCTCACAATATTATTATGAACCCAGTGCACCATTTCCACTCCTTCTGTATTCCGTTCTGTAAAGCGCATAGAGAGAGACTTGCAAATTGCCTATAATTATTATGTGTTATGCGCTATACAAAAACGTTTGATAATTATTACATCTCTCATCATGGTTTTCTTGTATCGTTATCCACTTCATATTTCACTTTCACTCCCACACTACCATCACCACCACCATTTTTCGCTGCATCCATCTGCAATATTCACATGTGTGTTTTGCATTTCGTGCATGGTGTCGTCCCAGCGCTAGGAGTCGTCGAAAATCTGCTGAACTGCACAAACTTTTATTTGTTGGTTGGTGAGTCCATAGAGCGCTTTATCATTTTTTTCTTCTATCTTTAAATATTGTTTTGTTATCTACCATTAAACAATTCTGTTCTTGAGCATACGGACAGAGCAATGATGTTCGAACATCACTGTGCAGATGTAGTTTTTATTTTTCTTAAATGCATTCGCTATGCATATTAGTAATTAATTACATCTTTCTTGCTTTATGTTTATATTGCACGATACAATAAGTGTTTTCATTAGGGCATTGATTACGCCCAAGCACAAAATAGCTTGCCTTGTTTTTGTCTTGCTTTAACTTTGTGTTGTTATTATAGTTGTTGCTGTGTTTTCAATCGTACAGTTGTGTATATATGTTTCCGTGGTTTTTTATTTCTACAGTCCACGATCTTTCATTCTCTCCTGCCCCCCGTAATTGTTGCTTGATATATTCCTATCTCTTTTTCTTACTTTTGTGTTTTTTTCTCGAAATATTATTTATCTATCTACCCATTGCCCTTTCTTTCTATCAAAGGGATCGCATGTTCACCATCGACCAAGCGAGGTACAGCCGTGGCTCACTCCCGACTCGTCGGGCCACCCTTCCCACCCTAAACGGCCTTCGGTGAGGGTGGAAGATACGAGCTGCCGCGAAGTACCAGAGGTCGTAGTGGTACACAGCAACAGTCAGAACCGGGTCGAATGCAGTGACGTCGTAGAACCGCTGATTGAAACCTAACGGTTCAACGGTTTTCAAATAATCCGGTTTGAAGTACTCTGGACTATTGCTTTGCAGAGAAGACCTTTTCTTTCCTTCTTTTACAAGTGGTCCCCATCTTTTACGGGTGGACTCCATTTACGAGCGTATGGAGATGCAAATAGAGAGGATTTCTGCAAGGATATTGAATTTATAGAGCTATTGACTGACTTCTATGATCATTGTATTGGTTTCCATTTTTAAGAATGCAATTTAGACTATCGCTATTGCTGATTTATACTCATTATATATCCTCTTTTGTCGCAACATATCATGATTACATTGTTATTTGTAAATCGAAGTTTTAAATATCGTAGATTCATATGGAATTTCATTTTTTAAACTGAATTTATAATCGACCTGAGTCAACATCCAATAGATTTTGAAATAAGAATTTAGACAAAGAGAGAAGCCCGATATGCCTTGTCAGGAAGCACATAACTATAGTTATGAAAAATATTTCATTATTTTTGTATACGAAAGAACGTGGATTTTATCGACCCTTCAAGTTAAGTTTTTTTCTAAACGATTTAATTTGATTTTTCAGAAGAAAAAAAATTGTCAGAAATGTCTCTTCAGCTAAATGAGAAAACAAAATGTTACAAATGAGATAACCCGGTTTTCTTGAAGTACATTATATTACTAAATTGTACTCAGACATTTAATCTTTTTTCTGCCTTTTGGCTAAGGTCATGTGTTTAGAGTTGAATAAATTGAGTATTTTTTATTTTACTAAAATTCTTTTGCTATTATGATAATGACAAATTAGTGAGTCGTGTATATTTCAAACATTACAAGAAGAACAGAAATGTGTAAGAAAAAATAGAAAGTGCGAAAAAACTTACAAAACCAAATTAAGTTAGGATAGTTTTGCAGGGTTTGATAGTTGGATACAAAGTTTCACAGGAAGGATTATTAACATGTTTATCTACATAGGTAGTTTTTTTTGTGTGTTGACTTTTACTATATTCTTGGGGCCTACTTCTCAAACAAGGCTTCTGCAACTACTACCAAATCGAACTGACTGTTACTTATTCTACTATCACTACTACTTCTATACTACTACAATTATTGCTGCTATTGCAACAAAGGCGAATATTACTACTACTACTGCGACGACGGATTACTTGCTATCTTTCTACTTCTACGACGGCGAAGGCGGCGACGACGACTACTGTTGATAGTGCTCCTACTACTACTACTGCTAATTATCTTAATTATCTTACTATTAAAGGTAAAGACCAGTTATGGTCATGCGATTGCATTGTGAAAGAAACGTTGTGTAATCGATCAGAAAAGGTTGATCATCTAGCATCTAGCATCTGCAAGTTCTTACTAGACCCATATTTGGTATCAATAAAAGATCATAAATAAATCAGACATAAATTGAATGACACCATGTGGATAAGGGAAGAACACATCAAATGAAAATTATGAAACTCATAAAAATAAGATTTATAGATTAATTGCTCTTTTTGATGCAGAGGCGGACTTGAAAAGTCTATGCGACCTGCAGACTCCATTTCACCAATCGGTTGTTTCCACACGACAAAACCAGCTGGTCCTATCAAGACCGAGAATTTCAGTATTCAAGTCCATCCTAATATCTAACCGTTTCTGATGTCATATGGTGAATAATTATAAACTAAACTTAACATTGACTACAATGTGTTCTTAATGTAAACTATATACCAATTTATCTTAGATAATTTGATCAATTATAATTGAAACATAAGAAGGAATACAATGCTGTTTCCCAATCAGTGATCACATCTGACCGGTTCATCTCGATCGTGCACCCGTTCAAGTTCCGTCAGCGTCACCTCGCCCACGCCGTCATCCTAATGGTCGCCTTCTGGTTGGCCGCCATGCTCATTGCCATCCTCCCCGTCCTGCACCGCTCCTACTTCGGCGAGTTCTTCTACGGCGGCAACGGTGTCTGTCTCCCTCTCCAGTTCGACCGGCCCTTCGACCACGGCTGGGAGTTCACCCTGGTGGTCTTCGTCCTATTCAATCTCTTCGCGTTCCTCTTCATCCTCTACGCCTACGCACAGATGTTCGCCACCGTTCGGAAGTCCAGTCTTGCTATGAGGTTAGTACGTTTTAATAGACACGACGGCAAAGACTGTCAAATAATCTATAATCAAAACCAATTCAAATATCCTATTCTATATCGCATAGAAATCATGTTGGGATTAAGTAATAAGTCTTTGTAATATACGTTGATGAACAAGGTTATGTTGTGGCTAATGAATTTGTCTTAGGTGGATATGTTTCTTCGAAAGTCTTTACGATCTTGTTATATTGAGGGTGTATTGAACGGGTTCGTTGTAGATCATAATTCCTAGAAATTGAACAATATCAAAAACTATTGCCAGGTGTTGAAGGGTCTCTCCTTGTTAAATGGTTTGCCTGAACAACATCGAATAAGCACTAAAGGGTAAGTGAGGTGGGCTCGGGCCGGGGCTCTTTAACTACACAATTTATTTATAAATGTTTTAGTGAATAATTGTTATCATTATTTTGTTGATTTTGTTTAACTGCTTGTAGATCAACGAAAGAGTCGCAAGACTGGAATTTGTTGAAGCGTTTCACGATCATCGTCGCTACTGACTTCATCTGCTGGATGCCTATCATACTGGTCAAGTTAGCATCTTACTCAGGTAAGACGAGGGGTGATAAAGGTGGTGGTGATAATGGTGGGGTGAGGGTGGTGGTGGTGGTGGTGGTGGTGGTGATGATGGAGATGGTTATCATGGTGATAGCAATGATGATTATGAACATGATAATTATGATGATGATGATGATGATGATGGTGATGGTGACGAAGATGATGATCATGAAGACGATGGAAGCAATGAATTGTGACTATAACCCTGATAATGTTTCAGTAACGTGAAAGGCTATGCCATCATAGTGAGAATGATAAAAATGGATTTAGTAAAAGCGTTGGGATGATGATAACAATGACGATCCATAAAGAAGGTGATGAGGAGGAGGAACCTTGAAGGTGTAATATTCATATAAACGATGATCATACTTATCGAAATATTAACAGCGGTCATAAAGATGTTAGTGATGGTGATGGGAATCATTTTGATGATGATCTTCATAGCTGTATGCTCAATCTCTACTATTTTTTCTCCATATTTTTAGGTATCGCCATACCGCAGTCAGTACATGCATGGTTTGCAATCTTCGTGTTACCAGTCAACTCCGCTCTCAACCCAATCCTATACACAGTCACTACGCAGTTCTTCAGACAAAGGGTATACCATTCTTTCAACGAAAAAAAAATCTCCTTTTCTGTACTAGTGTATAGGATAATTACTCATTTCAAGAACGGCAATTATGCAATATTCACTTCGAAATGATTTTATAAATTTTAACATTTTGAATATTTGGCTTTTTTATCATTTCTATTCCTAACCATTCCCTTTCCAATTTACAAAGTTGTATATCTCATTTTATTTTACGATTTATCCAATCGGTATTAATATAAACATTTCAGCAAGAAGAGCTTGTCAGAGAGATTTCTACGTATTCTACATTGAATTGATTCTATGCATATCAGGTATTCTTCGAATCGATGTGAACATTTTTTGTTAAGTTTTTTAAATATTGTTGCATCTCTTTGTGAGCCTTATCAATTCAAATTCTACTGACTTTTACCATTAAATATCGAAACAGAGAGGGGGGCTAAAGAAAGGGATTAAAATAAGGAAATGAATCGTGACGATATGATCCTACGACTCCGCCAACACCCACCTTCATTAATACCTTAAACCTTTAACATATTCATCAAACGAGCAAGACCGATGCCCTGTCAATGTCTAGCTTTATGTTACGACACGGACTCCTACAGAGATATGACGGATCTTTCACCCCCCCCCCCTTACCCTCTGCCCACCGACAACCTTGAATACGCCTTCGTCATGTATTAAATTTGTTTGCCTTTTGTTTGCATTGCTTTGCAACATCTAGTTCCTACGACCGATCCGACGTCTGTGCGGTCGTCGGAAGCAAGGCAAGACGTATCAGTCGGGATCATACGATGATTCGATCACCGGTACGAAGATCTCCGCTACCAAACTCTCGGTAATATCCCACAACGGCAAACCACGAGCGGGCTCGGTCAATGGTCGGCTCAACTCAACAAAGGTATTAAAAAACAATATTTTAAATGTACTCTTTCCCAAACAGAGAAAGAAATAAGGAGATGAAATTCTTTTTATTTTTGATCTGCTGTTTTGTTTGCATGTTTCTGTTAGACTACAAAGTTTTGAAAAGACCCCCCCCCC
>BEXV01000109.1:187865-198555 GCA_003118195.1 Hemicentrotus pulcherrimus
TCACCATCCGAAAGACGTGACTCAGTTTCGAACCTGCGTCCTCGGCTGAATCAGTTTGTAACTTCCACTGTTAGCTGGATTACAGGCGCACGCCACAACGCCTAGTCATACCACTATGCAATTACTACTACTGATATACTCCTATTTACCTATGCTACGACAATGATGACAACGACAATGGCAACTACTACTTGTACCATCTTTTGTACTACTATTATTACTATAATTTACTACTAAACCGAGAGGGCTGCTACTTTTACTATTACTACAACGACGACGATTGACGACTACCAGTACTACAACAACGACAACAACGACGTATACTACTACTATACGACCAATACTAATTCTATACTACTAATACTCCTCTTCTGACGACAATAGAAATTATGTATAATAGTTCTTAATCATATATTTGTTGACATACATGTTAGAATGCAGATGCAGTTAATGTACTCCGTCCTCTATATTTATTTGTCTTTTTAGTAATCTAGTAAACGTATGTTTTATAGACCAATTTGATTACATGGTCGAATGCTATGTTATTGTCGATCTCGCTGCGTATACAATAAGGACGAGTTACTTCAAATAGTGCAATATCACCGAAGATTTTATTTTTTGTGTACAGTTCAAGAAAGAATATGTTTTTAAGTATAAGTAATATACCATAACGTTTGCGCAATGACTGCTTTTTGTAAATATTTTGAAGATTTGCTCTTAGTATTTTATGTACACAACGAATAATTGTTCTCATTATGCATTTAAGATTATGACAAGTGTGTTATCAATATATTTTGTCTCCCTCTAGATGAAGCTGTTGGGTTAATGGATGAAAATGGGACACGCCCCCTACCACAATCAAGTGGCCTAAAGAAATACAAAGAAATGAATGGGAATGAGAGAAAAGAGAGAAATAACAAGAGCCTGAAAATGCAAAACGAAACAAATTGGCATGACCCCCTCCCCGTCACTTAATGTTCTCTTGCGTCTCATTTTTCTAAAGCCCTCCTCCACCCCCAAGTTAACATGCCCCCCTCTCCGATTGACTGGACCCACATTACCATTCCGCGTATGCATATCCTTAAGTTTTGTGTTTGCCCGAAAAAGCAACAGTTGCTGTAATGTGTTCGTGTGGGCCCCTTTTTTTTATAGAGAGTTACTTTTTCGTAACTTATTTGCGACTGATTTCAATCGCAACTATGTACATACGAGATAGGAAACTTGTGATTGATTTGAGGATTTTAAGACGGGCACTGGTATCTAGTTGGGAAAACTTTGTGTAAAGATAGCTTTGGTTGTGACTCAAGCTATTTAAATGACTCATTGAATTGTGATTTATTTATTTTTAAGTTGATGACGTCAAGTTTAATTCAAAGGGCAATCTTTTTCTTTTCCTTGACATAAAGTGTTAGAAAGATTTATGTAGCTAATTTTGATATTGTAGGCTTAATTTGTGACGGCGATGGATGACTGCCTAATTGAATTGTTTTGTTTTGTAGCTAACTCTATTCATTAAAAGAGGGAGTGTTTTGACTTTCTTTCATTGTAGGTCAAGATGCAAATGTAAATATGAAATATTTGTCCTTAAAAGTACTTTTTGATGAGAATATATACAATCTTGTACATAAGAATTGTTCGTTTATTTCTGCATGATTACTACATAGTAATAAAGACTTTGTGTCGTACTGAAGAAAAGCAACATTGTTAACACCAGCATTTGACTGTATTTTGTTTATGTTACAAACATTTTTTGTCATCAAAGATCAATCCTACCCTCTCTCTCTCTCTCTCTCTCTCTCTTTCTTTTTCTCTCTCTCTCTCTCTCTCTCAAGCTGAATACCTATACCTCTCTACCTAAAAATAAAACTGATGTACGCATACTGAAGACAAAATTCTCAACTTTTCAGTTGTAATCATTTTTCAATTTATATTGATTTGCACATTAGAATTAGTCTAAAAAGTTTTTTGAAAAACATACAGGAATGGAAGTCATATAATATGCTCTCTCCCTCTCTCTCTCTCTCTCTCCCATGTCACTCTTTGCATGCCTCCGTTCCTCTTCCATTCTCTCCTTCATGTACGATATATACCTGTCTCTTTGTATCCTCTTCCCTGGACGGGAAGCAATGACATTTAGGACACTGATACATTAGTTACATAATCTTTTCTCAGCAAAAAGAAACACTCATAAAGATGTATCTGCAATTCCAATTGGCATTGACAACTCTTGGTGAATTAATATTGAAGTAGTAGTTGTTGCATATGTACAAACATGTATATGTGTCCAGTGCATAACTTGCAACTTACCATTGATGGTAAATTTGTCATCAATATTAACTACCATGGCAACATCACTCAACAGCTTATCATACACATCAAGGTGTCCATGGATTGTTCCAATAGGCACCGGAAATGGGGTCAGGGGGGCACTCGCCCCCAACCAAAACAGTGGGGGGCAAAACGCATTTTTGCCCCCCCCCCTCCAAAAAAAGGAAGAAAAGCATTAAAGGTGTAAAGATTGTTTGTATTTTTAACCCAAAAGAATATAACAATGATAAAAACCTGAACTAAATCATATATAAAATTCCATTCAAAGAAAAGGAAAAAATTTAATTTCCTAATCCGTATGCCACCTATATATCATGTGGAGGTTTTTATAATAGCGATACGTGCATATCGTGGAAATTTTGTGAGATTTTGGGAGGATGGGAAAGCGTGTGTGTTTTTTGTTGTAGGGTATGAAGACGTGAGCCCCTGAACGCTGGCGTACTGATTTGGGGGGGGGGGGTATTTCTTATTTGATACCAGGGATTTACAAATGTTGCTGAAATGACATGATTTTTTTTGTTTATCAATTATGCGTTTGTTGGAAAATTAGAAATTCCCAAATTTACAGTCGGGCGAAAAATATGATTATTTAGAAGCCTTCATGTCAGGGCCTGCAGAACGACTGTGCTCGGGGGCCTGAATCCCCCTCACTTTTTTTGAAAAAGTATGTTACAGAGAAAAAGAAAGAAAAAGAGAGATTTAAAAAAATAGTGATCTACCAATGTCAAAAATGAGGTATCAAAATATGCTCATCTGACCGTAATTAAATGCCTAAAACCCCAGAGCTGCTGGGGACTCTGCCCCCTGGACCCCACCAAGGGCCCTAAGGTGGACCCCTGGATGCTCATCTGACCGTACTTAAATACTTAAACCCCTGAGCTTCATATAGATATTTTCACGATCATACATTTTCATTCTGGACAAGTCTTAACATGCCACTATTCCACTATATATATATATATGTATATATATATATATATGTATATATATACCTCTCTTTGAAAATCTAGCCATCTGATTGGTCGAAAGTGGACCACATTAATGTCTTTAAAGAGGGCCCCTGGAATCCCCGCCATTTTACGTTCTGCCTGATCGTTAATACTCAACCTTGAATAACGTTCCGCGGGGCCTGCATGTAACGTGTACAAGTGGTGGTGATGCAGATTTTTCTTCTCCCCCTCCCCCTTGCTCATTACGCAAATGCCCCTGGAAGATGGGTCCCCTGGGATGTCCCCCCCCCCCCTCCAATCCCAAACTGCTTCCGGCGCGCCTGATTGTTCCATATAGATAGGATATTTTCACGATCATACATTTTGCATTCTGGACAAGTCTTAACATGCCACTATTCAAATATGTATATATATATATATATATATATATATACCTCTCTGAAAATCTAGCCATCTGATTGGTCGAAAGTGGATTCGTGATTTTAGCCATTTGCGTAAAGAAACGAACAATGCCAGTAACGGTCAATAGTTCATAAGCGAGATTCCCGCAAGATTCCGGGTAACGGGAAAATAGTAAAATTTGGTGCGATCCCCATTGGTTAACGTATTTGTGCGAGCGCGGATACCATGCCGTGCTTTTTGTCTGCGATTCCCAAATGAGTTAAGCATTGAGTCATCTTTCCAGCGAAGATTAACATACCGTGTCTCAGATTTCCCGTGATGTTTTAACCAACCTTTACTCAAGAAAAGGATAAAGTAAGAATTCTTCGTAGATTTCTGTGTCTATTCGTTATATAAAAGACATATCGACTGCTTAAATATTTAAGGCCTGGCTGTTGGCTCTCGGGACCCTCGGCGCGCCGCCCATCTAGGTGCGACTCGGGGTCAAGGGAGGATGCAACGTCCCATTCAGCCTATCAATGAGCCAGGCCTCTCAAAGCAGTCGATATACATTATATATTCTATGAAATTAAAGCTACTTCATAGATAAATGAATCGCTGACTAATCTGATTTAACCACCTGACCGCTGAAGATTTTTGCACACTGTAACACTCTGTGCTATGGCATTTTTGGACACACAGAAATCTGAACATACAACCCCCATGCCAATTTGGGGGGGGGGGGTGAAAGAGCGTTATCTATACTGTTCTTATTCTAAAGTTTGGTATGCAGGTGCTAACAGCATCGTAAAGCTCCCAAAACACCAAACTATTTCTCACTACGTTCTGGAACCGTTCTAGAAAATCGTAACACGGGTTGTGGTCGGGGTAGAATGTGCAAATACTGTCTATATTATAGTTCGTTCATATAGATCATAAGCAGTTCACAATACGTCCATCTCGGCTGTACCTCGTCCATAAAAGGTTCATATCAAATTTAGATTGGGTAAATTAGCCATTTTCAGGCAGTCCAAGCCAGTCCGTAGTCAGTTTAACCCCATTATTAACTAGTTTCATGTCGTTGTCAATACGTCCAAACCATTCTTACTAGTTCGCACTTTGTTCTAACTAGTTTATAACCCAACCACCCCGTTCAGAGACAGTTCACATTTTTCAAGTCTTTAAATTGGCAAATTAGACACTACCAGAGTTGAAAATATAATAAATGATTTCTTATGCAAAATGGTAATAATTATCTTGTTGATTTACTTTCTTCATTTCAAACTGTTTCATACAATGTAATTTGTTTGAAATAATTTTGAACTGTGAAAGAGTGAAAAAAACAAATAATTGTGTTGCCAATTTTAAGTGGAAAACCTGACCGTTTACTCCGAACTGCTGTATGACCGAAAAAGAAGAAAACAACATGATGTACACCTAGCAAACTCGCCTCATTTTATCACGAGCTACACGATGCCTTTGTCCGTTTCTTGCTGCTATCTCTGCATGTGTTTTTTTCAATACAATACAACTAAAGCAGAAATAGAATATTATTTACAATTTCTAGTGATTTTGAAACAGATTATATATCGTGTTTACCCGTAGTTTATCAAAGAATCATTTGACTCTGCATACTAATGATAACCTTCATACCAATTTAGGTCAGCTTCCCTGAAATGTTTGCAGTAACGGACAATCGAATTACTTGGCACGCATGCTTAAAGCTATTTATACACCTTCCTATTTCTTAATAATGCTAAGCAAATACTGCACAGCTCACAAGTCCATTGACATGATATCAAACTTGACAGGACCTTCTAAAAGGTACGTGATTTGACCTTTTAGGCTGATATTGTTTTCTGGCATATTGCTTATTTTAATCATCGGTCATACTTCCAAATAAAACTGAGTTAATACTTAGAGGAGCTTTGTGCAACACAAAAATGTCGAACTTTTGAACGGCGTGTGCTTAGGTTTACACAAGGACATTGCAGTATATTCAATCTGTCCTATAAATAATATTCTAAGAACTGATAATTATNAAAAGTGGATTTTCGCGTCTTTGACGTGAAAATCCACTTTTTGGACGTATACCTATACGTCAAATTTTGCGTATGCGTGTCCCTTAGAAGCCACCATATTAGAGCCTTCTGGAAATGTTAAGTTTGGTTCATTCCAGTTATCTTTAGAGAAGTATTTGCAAAGTAAATATTAAATTAGCTGCTATGAATTAGTTTTGAAATAAAATATGTAGGTTATCATTTCAAAGTGATTTTCAAACGATACGTATCTAAACAAGATTGGCTAATACCAGTTATCCTTAAAGAATTACTTGGAAAATAAATATTAACCATTGACTGCTATGATTCAGTTTTAATATAAAATATTTAGGTTATCATTCGAAAGTGATTTTCAAACGATACATGTCAGAAAAAGCCTTTACTCTTATCAAATCACTTTATAAATGAGTTGATCATTAGAGATAGATATTTTCATTTTTGCAAAGGTTATTTAAAACGCGCTTCGGGATACCACGAAATCATTTTGAAACCAGGACACACAGGGGAAGTACTAGTTTGACTCCGAAAGTCTTACCTATAATCGAGCCATCAGTTCATGCAGGTAGGTCTGCTCCTATTTTGTTCAATTTTCTTACCTTTATTAAAGGGTATTGATATTCGACAGGAGGTTTTATTACACGGAAGAAAAGGGTAAAATTTGTTCTTCTTGATTTATAGAATTATTCATGTCTTAAATCCCTATGTTCGAATCGCTCAAACTGGCTCTCTTAGACGAAAGACTTCACGCATGGCTGATTGTCAACGAAGTGGAGTTAAGTCTGTTGTCAATTTTGTTTGCTGCTACGGCAGTCAGCCAGTAAAAAAAACGAATTCGTTTAATGAAATTATGGAAATGCAAACATTACTTTAAACAAATAGAACTTTGTTACTCCTAGCTCATTTTTCCTGACTGACGTGTCCTTATTATGAAAGGGCAGAAAATAAACTTGCTAGAAATGCGATTTTTCTCTTTGAAATTCAGATACCGTCTGCCAACTGACCTTTTGATACCTTGCCTTCAAATTGATTTTAATCCCTCATGCGTGAAATATGCTTCATGTGAGTGACATCACATGAAAGAGGACGATCTAAGCTTTACAAATATGTGTCATTTATTGATTATAATTATGATTATAAGTTATGATAAAACATCGATAATTCTCGGTTTCGTTTTTTTCTTGGACGCACTGTATAGAGAGAGAGACAGTTATAAACTAAATCATTCATACCCGTTGTAAATTTGATTTGGGGGGGGGCAATTTTTCGTAACTTAAGTTTGAAAGGCGGACTGGTTGTTTGTTTATAGATGTAAGCTTGCATATGCCACATTCTAATACCGAGATTAATCGGACAAATCATGTTTTCACATTCTTAAATAATTACAAAACTTGGTAAGTGTATGAATAATTTATTTGTTCCAATAAAACAGGATACCCAAGTTTGTTGGTAAATTATTCATGTTTTTTCAAATTATTATTTCAATAATTTGTATATCATTGGATAGCTCATTTTCTCTTCCTTTAAATGACATCAAAACTATGATCAGGCAGTCACGCATGACCAATTTAAGAGACTTTGAAGTATAAGTATCAGAAACCCAATTTGTCCAATATAACTTAATAGCTTCTTCATTTGGTTCTTTATTTTATTTTAAGGATAGAAAAGGATAAGGAGTTATTTATCATTGGAAATACTCATCATTTAAAAGCTTATAATCTCATTTTCCATGTGGTACCAGAATCACGAGGGAAGATTCACGCTGGGACCAAGCAGGCACAATTTTGTATGGGTATTGAAAAAATTTAACCGCCTCTAATTAATTTCCTAAATTGAAACTAAGTGTGCCTAACCAATTGCAAGTTATGCTACCTGCTCATTTTTGTGTGACCCTTTCATGATACTTATGGTATCATATTTATACAAAAAGAAGATAATATAAGAGTTCGGGTGATTTTTATGTTTAACAATAATTAATTCCACAACATTCAATATCCTTTTAAAACCATAATGATACAAGCGTGACAGTCATGCACTGTTATTATACAATTTGATATCAGACACTGTCACTTCGGGCTGTAGGAAATTACTCATAATGTGACTTTTTCATCTTAAGTCATGAAAGAAGTGAAATGAGCTATCCCACACTATACTGTACATTAATTATATACAACTGAGTATAGTTCTGTGTCGAATGATAACAAATTCCCCCCCCCCCCCCCCACCACTCTGAGAACGGAGGGATACCAAGCGTGTTACCAAACTGTCCGGTAAAGGGGTACTTTACGTGCGACAAAGTCCGGCCCGAGAATTCTAAATAAAGGGGGTGTATTTGACTTTTCACCCGGAGATTTCTTTAAAAAGAAGATCTTTTTTCTCTCATCTCTTTGGGCTCCTGAAAAAAAAAATTAAAAAGGGTATTAGACCTAGATCCATAAAACATCTTGAACATTGAAACATTGATCAAATCCCGGGACTTATATACTAGTTTTGTACTGTAGTATATCCTAATTCACACACAGCTACATTACTACCCTAGCTGTGTCCTGTGTATTGAACCTATTCTATTAATTCTCAACATTTCAAACACAACTGTACAAAACTCAACTGATTTCACTCGAAATCGGTACTTTAGTTTAGTGACAATAATTGATGACACCTACAATTTAAAAAGCTGTAATTAAATTCGTTATATCTAAAGAGTATCTTTACGATGATAAAGTACTTAGTTACAGAGTTTGGTTACATAAGTCCTTTATTATGACAGATACATTAAGGACACATAACGCAGGCACAGGTGATGTCACTTGAATACAAAGTTTTGGGAAATTTTAAAAATTGGGTGGGTAGTGAATCTTTACAGCTTCGATATATTTGGATGCCCCTGTAGATGTATAAGAAGCACTAAAAAATAGCCCCTAAAACACTTCTGTTTTCGAGAAAAAATTTAATATAAAAATTTACCGGTGCTCCCATTAAATTTTGATAAATTTCAAATAGGGCCTTTGGCCGTACAATAGTAACTGCGACTATGAAAATCTCAGAATATGTAGTTGTGATATATAATTTTAAAACGGAAATAGCTAATCGGTCGATTTAAGTCAAGAAACATTATTTCATAGTTAAATTAATATCTTGACCTTGAGAGGGAGCTATACAACATAAAGAGTTTATTATTTATGATTTCATAACTTTAGACTCGATTTCAACCGCAGGAACGCATAATTATGCTTGCAATATGTTAATTTGAACCAAATTCATGACCCAGTACCAAAAATTTGTAATACCTTTAAGATTAATGGAAGGTTTATTTTTAACTAATTCTCAATATCAGGCACTAAAGTAATTATTCGGTGGTGATATATTATGCGGATAAGTGAGCATAGAACTAATTTGCAGAATTTGTTTATTCTTACAAGGTATGAATGAAAACACGAGCACACAAATTGTGTATGTATTTCATGTGCTAAATGTCTGTATACGTAATGTGGGCTGAGTTCTTTGGGGTATTCCCTGGGTGTGAGCCAACCAGCTTATCTGATATAAGGGGGGTGGTCTGCATGTCCTTGGATAGGGGGTTTATTGAGCAGTGTTCCGGATTTAGGGGGTCTCCAAGGCAGGAAAAACCAGCGAAAAGACAGCGAAAAGCCCGCGAAAGGGGGGTTCNACGTGCGACAAAGTCCGGCCCGAGAATTCTAAATAAAGGGGGTGTATTTGACTTTTCACCCGGAGATTTCTTTAAAAAGAAGATCTTTTTTCTCTCATCTCTTTGGGCTCCTGAAAAAAAAAAAATTAAAAAGGGTATTAGACCTAGATCCATAAAACATCTTGAACATTGAAACATTGATCAAATCCCGGGACTTATATACTAGTTTTGTACTGTAGTATATCCTAATTCACACACAGCTGCATTACTACCCTAGCTGTGTCCTGTGTATTGAACCTATTCTATTAATTCTCAACATTTCAAACACAACTGTACAAAACTGAACTGATTTCACTCGAAATTGGTACTTTAGTTTAGTGACAATAATTGATGACACCTACAATTTAAAAAGTTGTAATTACTGATTCGTTAAATCTAAAGAGTATCTTTACGAGGATAAAGTACTTAGTTACAGAGATTGGTAATACATGAGTCATTTATCATGACAGGTACATTTAAAGGACACATCATGCAGGCACAGGTAATGTCAGTTGAATACAAAGTTTTGGGAAATTTTGAAAATTGGGTGGGTAGTGAATCTTTACAGTTTTGATATATTTGGATGCCCCTGTGGATGTATTAGAAGCACTAAAAATAGTCCCTAAAACACTTCTGTTTTCGAGAAAAATTGAATATAAAAATTTACCGGTGCTCCCAGTAAATTTTGATAAATTTCAAATAGCGCCTTTGGCCGTACAAATGGTAACTGCGACTATGAAAATCTCAGAATATGTAGTTGTGATATATAATTTTCAAACGGGAATAGCTAATCGGTCGATTTTAGTCAAGAAACATTGTTTCATAGTTAAAGTAATATCTTGACCTTGAAAGGTAGCCATACAACATAAAGGGTTTATCATTTATAATTTCATAACTTTAGACTCGATTTCAACCGCGACAACGATTAATAAATATTGTACGAACGCATTATTATGCTTCCAATATGTTAATTTGAACCAAATTCATGACCCAGTAACAACAAAAAAAATAATACCTTTAAGATTAATGGAAGGTATATTTCTAACTAAGTCTCAATATCAGACACTAAAGTAATTATTCGGTGGTGATATATTATGCAGATAAGTGAGCATAGAACTAATTTGCAGACTTTGTTCATTCTTACAAGGTATGAATGAAAACATGAGCACACAAATTGTGTATGTTTTTCATGTGCTAAATGTCTGTATACTTAATGCAGGCCGAGTTCTTTGGGGTATACCCTGGGTGTGTGAGCCAACCGGCTTATCTGAAATAAGGGGGGGGGGGGG
>BEXV01000109.1:263732-278540 GCA_003118195.1 Hemicentrotus pulcherrimus
AAGAGCCATGCTTTTCGTGGAACATGTCTTATCTGATGTTCTTCCACACTTGCATAATAACAAATGATAAAGTTCACGAATTATTTTTCACCTCTTCCCAGAACTCAACCTTCTCTTTAACATTACCTTCAGGTTAAAGTTTTAAATCCATGGATCATGATGTGATTCATACATAGATATCTGTCACTTCTCCATGCAATGATGTAATACGGTAGCCATTGCAAAGGCAGGTGTTTTTATCAAGGATCATACTATAAAATATTCTGTGAGTTGAAACTGAAAGTGATACTTAAAAAGTGTTAACTCATATTGTGAGACATATTTGTTAATGTGGTTGACCTTTTGGAGTGCAAGATGCTTGGTTAATGTTTTTGTTGGGTGTACATTTGTATTTTTATTGGTACGATGGTTTGTAGTTAAGTGGCTGTTTAATATTTAATGCTTCATCTGATTCGACACATCAATAAATTAGAAGTACAGAAACATGGAAATGCATTTCAGACTGCGGCGGCCAATGAGGAGGAGAGTGGGGTTGCGATGGAAATGCAAGCACTACTTTAAACAAACAGAACGTTGTTTCCTCTCTCCATATTCGTGTTAATCACTCATGCATGAAATATGCATCAAATGAGTTGCATCAAATGAAAGTGGATGATCTACTAGATCATCCACTTTCGTAAGCTTTCCAAATATGTGTCATTTATTAATTATAAATGTGACTAAGTAATATGATAAAACATCGATAGTTCTCGGTTTTGTTTTTTTCTGGGACTATAAATAAGACTAGACAGGTAGGTGAAGAGAAAGAAAACACAGAAACCAGAGAGGGTGACATAAAGAGAGGAAGAGAAAGAGAGGAAGAGAGAGAGAGGTAGGGAGAGAAAGGAGAAAATATCGAATACAGAAGCAGAATTAATAAACAGGATGGGCTTGGGATTAAAGATACTATGTCCCTTTTGCAGCCAAACTCAAATTCTGTCGAACTTTGCAGGAATTATGTCATGTATGTCCTATCTGTGAAATTTAAAACGTTAGCAGTGTCCTAATATTTAAATTATGCATGGAAACCCGTTTACTTGCTAGACTTCACTGTCAGACACTATTGAGTGACTGACACTATACTGACTGGCTTTCTTTCTTCTTTGGTAATAACATACATTAAATGAGCAGTAAAGGGTACATGAGCATTTGTCTACATCAATAACCCACTTCTTGTAATGGCCAAATTAAACTGATTGAATCTTTGCGCAGCATAAAACGTACGACCATGCGGCACAATGGTCTCAAAATCAGACTATTACTTATTTGCTCTAAAGCTCCTAAGTCGATTCCACAACTAATAGTCGTTATTTCCCCACTTAAAGACATTTTCAAGCCCCCCCCCCCCTTTTTTTAAGGAAGTTCTCATCTTTCAAATGCTGTTGGAATTAAACCTTTTCATCTTTTGGGCCTGCAAATGGGACATTGTACCTTTAATACTATAGAAATAAGAACAAAAGAAAAAATGTGTATCACCATCTAAATAGGTATAAATAGGAGTATAGCCTGTGGCTCATGGTGACTCATGTAAAATCCTGCAATTAGAGTTACGTAAAGGCCATCCATTTGCAGAGAGAGAGAGAAGTATGCACACAGCCTATCTGCATCTGATATGAACACACTGTAGTGAGTCAAATGGGAAAAGCTGCAGTTGAAATGTCTGAAGCTGTGAAAAGAGAGGCGGAAAGCCAACTGGGCATTGGAATAATACATTAATGGCTACATTATATGGCTAGGGATTTGGAAAGGGTTGGCAACTAAACTTCAATGTACTTGGTTGCAATCGCCTAATGGAGGACATGTCATGTCGTTACATTGCGAAAGGATCTGTCTAGAAACAACTGGGAACGGTTGACTCTGTAGTACATACTGTAAGGACTGCCGTGAGGTTTGGAAATGATGTATATGAAAATAAAATGACTTACTGACTGGTGCTTTAAACATCACATGCACTCACATAGAATGGGGTATACAGGACTACATGCTCATGTAGCATATGACAGTTTAGTCAAAGAAATAATCTATTTCGTGTCATATTTTGAATGTGAAGGAATTTCAAGAGTAATATTTTCTCAGGGGATATTTCTACAGTGACATTCATCAACACTGATATACAAAGAATGAAAAAACCCTCAAATTATTTTCATCTTTATCAGAACCAAACTCCCTGTTTAAGGTATAACAACCTGTAGCATCTGAAACTATCCTCAGGCCTCTCGTCTAATAATTTACTGTAAATTTCTATATAACTTACAAATAATTCATCTATTAATGTGGCCCAGAGAATTAAAAAAAAAAAAAAAATTCTTTTTATCATTACCTTTTTGTTAGTTTATTTATATCTTGGCACGATCAATGACAGTGAATATGATAAAATTTCTTCTCATTCCGTAAGCAGGTGGTTTGTAATGTCAGGTAGACTCTGTTCTATTAAATAGGCTTGGAGCGCGGAATAAATTACATGCTGCATATAGTCCATCTCCATATCAAGTTATTGAGAGGCTCCCATAGGGCAATTCCATCAAAGAAACATCCCTGGACCTATATACATCTCCGTAGCAACGCAAACGTCCAGGAGCCCCGTGTGAGAAAGACCTCCCTGCATCCTTAATCACCTCTTCAAGAATCTAATCTGCATGCTGTCCTCGAGGGGTTGTTATGACTCCTCGCTATAGCCACTGATAATTCTGTATCATTTGGTGCTGCAGGCAGAGCTTGACCAAGATTTGCCCGATTGTGACGTTTCCTCCAGACCTCAACCATATTGCCATCAAGACATTCACTGATTCATCATACGGTACTCATTTCTAAAATAAAAATTGACCCTGCTCAGTTTTGTGGTTTATTTTTCAAACTGTCTAAACTTGAATGCCATGTTCATGTACACTTGCTCTAAATATTGTATGTACACTTCTGTTAATACATTCCTTTTTCGACCTATGATTAATGCAAAGATACTGTATATATGAAGTACAAAGTAAACAGTACAATTTTGCTTCAGTGCAGTGGGGGGGGGGNGGGGGGGGATCGTGGTAAATTTAAATTAGGCTGGCCAAATGGTTTCGCTGTTGTATTAAAACGACTAGAAAGTCATTGGTTCTTTCAAAGCAGTAACATCAAGTTATGCTGGCATACTAATAACATCAACACATTCATGTTACATGAAAAGTATTCAAATTTCATGTAATGAATTAATTTTAAGACTCGCATCCTAAACTGTGTACTGGTATGATACAAAGTGGTCCACGCTATCATTTAATCCAATCTTTGCACTAATTAACAGAAAGTCATGTTCGTTACTGAGTGTTTCATCACCTGTTGATCAAGATACAAAGTGCTAATAAGATATCATTAACAGGATATGAGAGGGAGAGGACAGCTAGGTTGCCAACTTGCAAAGCTGCTCGTAAAACATGTAGCGTCTTTATCCTTAGCACGTACGTTTACAAGGGAGATGTCCCGAAAAGGATATCCCAGTCATGAGCTGTTAATGCTGAGGAAAGCAGATAATATTGGTCTGAGGTCCTCGCTTTAAATATCATGCATTGTTCTTGCTGTGGAGAGTTAAAGCTGTTGCATATGTATTGGGATTCCATACTCGCAAAGCACAGTCTCAATTCTCTTTGATGTCTTTGGTTGTGATGAGGACTTTCCTTTCAACATTTCATGACGACTATGAGGTGAGTTCTTATTTTGCTTTCTGATTTTGGATGATGAGATGGTCAACTTGAGTTGAGAACTAGTTTTTAATAGAACAGTTACATTTATATCCATTATCAAATAGAAGGTAATTACTTGGCCATGTCATAAATTTTGAAGCATTGAAACTGTTACCGGCATGTAGAGAAACTGCTGTTATTGCCTGGTGATAGCTAGCAGGGAAGCCTGTGCACACCTTACAAATATCAGTATTCAACCTTTTAATTCGCTGTGGTTAACACTGGCAGTTACTGTAGAAAAAAATGCATCGGTCGTATATTTGATATCCTCTTCTACAGGCTCCAGGTCTGTTATCTTCCGTGAAACCTAACAAGTCCCTCCCAGTAATTGACAGACCTGCTTATTACTGGGACTGCATATTCTAAATCTAACTCTGCTTGGACAGACCAGGGTATGTTAGTTTAACCCTCATATCCCTGGACAGACCACTCAAACAAATGCATCTACACAGAGGGCAAGTAGAACATTCATCTGTTAGGAGCCAGAAGGGCATTATAAAGTATGTCTTAAATTATATGAGTTTATTTAATATGAAATTGATAAAATGTGGAAACTGATTGTTATATCTAGTCAGGGACAAGTTGGTACACAGGATTTCATTGTGTTGAAATTATGATCTATATATAGGCGTATACATCAACTTTTGCATTGCACAACTTGCCATTTTTGAAGAGTGTTTTACACAGCTTGGTTCTTTTCTTTTTTGTCAAAGTGAGCTGTGGTTTTATGTAACTTTGTCCTTTTTATTTAGAATCATGGACATCCCAGGCTGAGAAATGCCCTTACCTTACTACTGAGAAGTTATGGAATGAGACATTTACACCCTCCCCCCTCTCCCCTCCCCCGCCACAAAAATAAAATAAGAAGAAGAAAACAAATCCAGGAAAGTAAAGACCAGCAGGGCGTTGTGCTTTTGATAGGTAAAAGGACTGTAATTTACAGCGCTATAGTTTATATAATTTCCTCATTAAATGAAATACAAATTACTTTACTTAGCACTTAAAGTTCTATGAAGAGATAGAGAATGGTTCAAATAACCTTTCACGTTGTTGCGATAGCCTTCAAACGGCCACTCTACGCATATTTTCTTTCCATTTGTAACCAAATATTTCTCCACTCTGTCTCCGAAGACCTGAGGCTGCAATTATAATGATGAGAGAAGAATGAAGGGAGGACTGAAGAAAACTGTGAAGATGTCATGGACTTTGAGAGCATGATCGTCTCGATGATGGGAAGATGAGCCCGGTAGTCATGGCGATTAGGATGATGATAGAAAAGGCTATCGAATGATGATTGTTAGTCTGCAGTCACAGACTCTAATTTGACACTCAAATACAATTCCATGGAGCCTTGAACTGAGCTTAGCTCTATCACAGTGTGTCCACACACAAAACAATTTATCTCAAAACTATAACAGAACGTTGTATAAAGAATCATTGTATAAATTCCAGGGTGTCCACATACAAGAAATGTCATATAAATTCCAGGGTGTCGATCCACACACACGAGAAACTAATCCCGAAACTCTACAGCGAAATGTCGTATAGGTGCGCAGTTTGCTACTGCGGTCATGAAATGAAAGCAGAAATGAGAGTTCATGTCTCCTTTCGCGTGAGGTCACGTTAAGCCCCGCCCAGTTATACCGTTCTAGTTCAACTAGTTATACTAGTTGTACGTCCACACACAACACATTCAGGGATTAGGGGTAACCAAAGGGAATCTTTGCACGTGACTATGATACAATTCTGTTTTGGTTCGTGCTTGATATTTGCCGCATTTACAAGTTCAATATGTTTTCATTTGTGGCTCTATATTTGCTTGACACTTCTTTGGTTTAAAAACCGTGCTTTTGAGGACATAATGCATGCGATATCACACCTTTGTGTCACTCTACAAAACTGAAAAGTGTGAGAAGCCATTATGGGGGCTGGAAAGGTGTGGGATCTGATGTGCTCTGCATGGTCCTATTCAGGGTAATCAAAACAACAACCTGTCAATGTCAACTGTGCAGAAGTCCAGGGTGGAGAGATGGAGAAAGAGAGACAGAGAGAAAGAGAGAGAGAATAGAGAGAGAGAGAGAGAGAGAGAGAGGGGGGAGAGAGAGAGAGAGAGAGAGAGAGAGAGACTGACCTTGTAAGCCAACACATATACAAATTTTATACAAAGTACAATACTGTTTGAATACCAATTGAAATTGACCATTATGAATGAAATGAAAAGAAAAGGGGACATAAAAGCAGAACTGACAACTGTGCCCCTAATGAAGTGAGAAGTTTGACAACGATGAAAGCAATTTTATGAGATTCCAATCATATTCTAGAGTAAATAAACAAGCAATAACGTAAATAAACAACTGATCAACTAAGAGTGCTCGGATACTGAGGTGTAAACAAGAACTGGTATGTCCAATTCTGCTTGTCCATGCAATAGCAATTATTCAAACTTTTTAATGGGTTCATAAAACAAGTATTGTGACAAAGTGATGCAAGAAATTAGATTCAAAGAATATAAATATGTTGAGAGTCCAGCCACCATTGATATAAATGGCATCATAACTTACAAGCCAGGATAAGAATATTTTGTGTATTTTTATCGTGAAAAATCAGTAGATGTATCATGTTCTATAGAATTTCAGATCGTTTCAACAGGGAGTTGGACATCTTCTGGATAGTGGTGTCAATAAAAAATCTTGTGTGAAAGCTACATATTTTTGTGAAAACAAAAATGAAACCAATAACACTCTTAGATAATAATGAGTTTGAAACTTTTGTTTCAAGGAGTAACAACTTCATATTATGTAGCAAGGAAACCTTTCTGCAAACAACTGTAGACTGATGAAATGTCCTAATAATAACATAGCATCCCAATTAAAAATTAAAAAATTAGTTTCCAATCTTGAATACATGTATACAGCTCATTGCTAATGTGACAAACTATTAACGATATGCCAATCAAGTCTAGCACACTACTTTTATAAATTTATAAATTTTAAAAACTACCATTCATTTTTGGGGTTTTGATACTTTGCTGAAGCTGTGTTCTCCACGTAGGAATACAATCCTCATGCAGTCCCAGAGTGAGTCCAACAAAAATAACAAACCCCACTGCGGTAGAACCATGAAATATTGATATTTTTGACAGCTACAATTTGTTACACCCCATGGGCCATGGGGCATTGTCCCCGCTGAAAAGCACCTGTATTTTTGAGCTTCTCCCCTGGAGCAATTACCACGTGCCCCTATTGTTTACCTTGCGAGCAAAGGTTAGGCGATGCTGAGATGACGGCCATACAACTGCGACCAACCATCTAATTGCTTGTTCATTTGCTACCCGAAGGGCTGCCAGTAAGGTACAATCTGTCCATAACATGTCAGCTAGGACAAGTTTTCTTCAGCCATGTACGTGATTTAAAAACGTACATTCAGTTTGGATTATTTGACTATACACGCTGTGTTGGGATTCTGGGAGTCTGAGAAGGAGAGAGAGACACTTTGGCTCAGAGGTATGAATGTAGGGCAAAGTAGTACAAAATGTTTTATGGCTATAGTAATTAAACCATGCAGTTTCATGCTTGAACTTGAGTTACCATTATTTTACGATTAATCCATTTTTAGATAAATTCAACATTCGTTGACAGAATTTGCTTTCCGTACGTATGGCCATGTAATTGGACATTTTATGCTTCATTCAGCAAAATAGTGGAAAACACTAATATCAGTTATATGCAGAGACCAAAGTGGAATAAGTATAATAATGTAGCCTGTAATGTTATTATGCTTTGATTGTTTAATGTGTCATGGTATCTATTAAACAGTTATTGGATGAGTTGGGTTAATATAAAGTCAAACCTGTCTATTAAGGCCATTGTAGACAGGTGGCCTTTATAAACAGGTTCTTCTACACATGTTTCCTTCAAAAGTGAGACAATACATGTGACCACTATAGACAGGTGGCCTTTATGTAGAGGTGGTATCACTATGAACATGACAGACAAAGAAAGCGGACAAAATATACAGTTCCTCAGGTAGACAAAGGAACATCCCTTCACTGCTATTATACAAATGTGTAGAACAGGTGAATATGCATGTGACACCTGTTCTACATATTTTTTACATAATAGCAGTGAAGCGATGTTCCTTTGTCTATCTGAGGAACTGTATATTTTGTCCGCTTTCTTTGTCAGTCATGTTCATAGTGTATCTTAGATATGTATTTCCATGGATAATACAGACATTGAGGGCTAAATGTGACCGGCTCAATATTTTGACCATGTATGACCATTCTCTGGAATTGAGGTTGTAGGCCTATATTTATATTCAGTTGTAGGGGATAATCATGAATTAAATGGTTGAAAAGGAACGTGTCTTGACTCTCATCTGTGGTTTCTTTTCTAGCCCTCCATCTCCAGGCATATTTCTATATAATTAGTATATTCCTATTTCACTTTTATAGTACCGGTACTGTGTTGCAATGTCATTTTTTCCCCCTCTTTTTCTGAGATTGATAAAATATACACCTGTGAATTTGAATTTCTTCACCACTTTCATAAAAACATACATAGGCAAAGAAAATAAAGGAGTATTTCTTGCAAAGATAAACCAATGAAATGGGAAATAAAACTATAAATTAGCTTAGGGGTCGAACATCATTTGCTGACTCATTCTGAAAGCCACCTCAGAATAATTGAAAACTAGTTTGTATGCAAAATATGAGGTTGAAATAGATCATGTATATAGCACCAATATGAATTACAAGCTTTTATCAGATTAGTGCTGGGAGGAACTAATTTATCAAGCAGTCCTCGATTGTTGCAACAGGCGATGCCATTCGTATTGTTACCAGGTGCAGGTTAACAAGTGTCATGCAGGACACTGACCGTACTTTCAAAAATAGATCATTTCCTAGTAGTCTTTCGATACAGGTTCTTTCCCACCAATTATAGTCTCCATGGGAGATTATTCATTCTTATTGACTGGCAGAGAGGTTAGGAAGGGTTCTTACTTTTTTCAAAGAGAGTGAAAAGAGTGATACATGTACATTAAAAAAATGTATTTGACGACATAACATTGGCCTATTCTAGAATGATCTAGAAAATATATGCATTGTTATAAAACAGTTTGCTTGTCTCTACAATAATCTCTCTGCAAAGGTGGTCAGTAATATTGTATAAAAAGGAAAATAAGATAAAGGAAAGCTAATTGGTCTTGCTGCTTATTTCTTGAACATATCTTTAAGCTTGGAGGTAATTTAGAAAGCCATGTTCTCTCGAGATCCGTGCCAACTACGATGAATATTTATGGATATAAATGCAATTTCAAATGGGAGGCTATGAGTCAATGTGGTCATCCATAATATAAAATGAAAAAGGATGCCTGTGCATGGAGGGCTGGAGGGAAATCAAGAGATGCAGAGCAGGGATAAATTATTTGTAGGTGAAGAAACAAAAGTAATTCATCCACTAACAAGTAATGACAGATTCATTTACAGCAGAAAATAGGCATGAAAAATATTTTACATGTGTATAGAGAAATCAATATTGTTATTAGAGCACAAAAGATGCATGCCTGATTGATCTGTGTACTTAAAAGCATTATGCAGTATTGCATCTGCTCAACCTGCAGCCTGTATCGCATCTATTCGACCTGGTACACGCGGAGGGCTCTGCATATTGTTACCGCAAACAATGACTCACTCACAAAATATCATAATGTTAATTTTCTGGAGGATGATCGGAGTGAGAGCAAGGTGGGAGAAGAGGTGGAAAGTGATCAAATTAAAAGCATTCATGTTCACCAAGGGAAGGGTAGAAGTCAGATTTAGGGATAACTCAATTCGTAAGTGTTATATTTTACATGATTGATGATTTTTAGGAGAGGTTTTAAGGAAGGAAGTGGTAGGAAAGAACAGGGCAGGAAGGAGGCAGAGAGTGAGGAGGTGTGACTAAAATGAATGTATATATATTCAAAACTGGCTGGATTTGAGATTCCCATATTTCTTCAACTGAAGAAGATGGCAAGTAAGAAGGTAATAAGAAAGAGAAAGAGAAAGAGAGAGAGAGAGAAATGGAGAGAGAGAGAAAATGAAAGAAAGACTGAGAGACAAAGAGATTAGAGAGAGGGGGTGAGGGAGGGTGAGAAAGGGATGAGAGAGAGGGGATGAGGGAGGGAGAGAAAGAGAAAGAGAGAGGGGAGAGGCAGGAAGGGATGAAGAGCAGAGGAGGGTTATACATTTACTGAGATAGCAAATATATCTCATCTGGAAGAGAGGGTAGGATGTTTCATTCCTGGAAAGAAGTTCCTGAATGACTTTCAAATTTCATTTGTAGAGTAATCCACTCAATGCGATTCATTTCATTTCATATCATTTCTTCTTCCCTCGCAACCCGCTAAAAATAGACCTAGTTGGATGTAGCACAAGATTGCACTTAAAAGCCCAGTAATATTTCATCTGCTGATAGTGAGAGCCACAAAGGTGTTAGACCATATACTTTTCACACAGAAGTTATACCTTTTCTATAGCTCTTCATAGATGATTTATGAATTCATTCAATGTCTTGGACCGACCGTGAAATGAAAGAGTTTCAGAGCAGTGTCATTGTACTGTTTGATGATTACCTTCTTCTATATACATTCCCACTTCATTTGACGGATCCTTGCAAATCATCCGTTCGCGTAGAGCCAGAAGGAAATTAACTCCTACACTGTTATCTAGATTCAGTGCCCTTCTGGATCTGAGTACCTAGATGTAATATTGGATTCCCTGTGGGTATATCCGAGTATATTATATAGATTATATAGGAGCAATAATACTTTCCACTCACTACCCAATATCAGAAAGCTGTGAAGAGTGATTTTCTTTCAGTGATTGTCTTGATTGCATGAAGTGAAATACAGCTATCCATCTTTCAGGTATAGATGAGAAGTGAAGGATGATTGTGGTGATATTCATAGAAATATCATGGTACCATTAAATCATCTGCTGGGCCAGAGCTAGAGGGGCATAGTGTTTGGATCAACGGCCCTTCTGGCTCTCAGCAGACAAGATCTTATAATCCATGTCCACCTTTTCCACCCATACTTAATTTCTTTTATATCGTGCACTCCCCTTTTATGTCTCACTACTGACTCTCTCTTTCTTTCTCTGTCATTCTCCATCTCTCCCCATCTCTCTCTCTCTCTCCCCTCTCAGGCTGACATACTGCTATTCGTTGTATATTTCTACAAAGAACAGAACCTATTATAATTTAGAGATACAAATGTCTCATGTATTTCTAGTAATAACGTGAAAGAACAAGCTCCCTACTCCCTTGAATGAATGAATTGTATTTGCATCGTTTTCCTTCCTGTGACATATGAACGTCTATACTGCAACATTCCAGACGGTTCAATGTACATGTTTGTATACTGGCAGTGTAAATATAAACTGCATGTATATAAGCCTGCATGTTTTGATAATTCTGTTATGTGAAATACTGGCTGTGTTTTATATTGAAGAAAAAAACTGAGCATGTTAAACCAGTGAATAGATATCCTGTTATCTTAATCTTTAAGCTTTCTCTAATGCCAGATCTTTGATTGCCGTCCTAAATAACTACCCTAGAGGTGTGTGGTTGCCAGTGGTTGTTCAATTTACTGATTTTCTAAACCGATTTGAACGTAGCACTTGACTTTGAGATATAATTAGGTAGGTTAATATTTGTGTCCCGTGTTGTTCTTTAGAGAGAGAGAGAAATAGTCACAGTGTAATAATTTTCATATTCTGATAAATACTGAGTTTAATCATTTGCAGCTTGCTCAGGTTATAGTATTACGATCCACAAAAATGGATCTAGGATACTCATCTTCAGTAGAATTAGATAGCTTTTTGGTTTTAATAGTTTATTACTAGTAGATCATATGCCATTAAAATGCTATATATAGGCCATCAAATTTGTTATGATGCAGTAACCAATCTGTTCTTAGCTCTCCCTCCATAGGACAGATGTGTTATAGTAATACCCAAGTCACATGTTCTCTCTCTCTATCCTGGCATATATATGCCACCTTGTCTTCATACACGCATGCACGTAGCCACATCAGTAATTCATGCCAACCTGTTAGCCTCGCTTATTTCACGAGGGAGGCAGCGTGACGTCGGACTAGTGCGTGTCACCGTTAACTACCTCCTTCTATTCATTCCAATGATTCATCCCTTCCTGCATGCCACGGTGCGTGCTTGCTTGCTTGCTTGCTGGTGTACGTATGCAGCAGTGTATTTATACACTGTAGAGAAGATGAAAAAAAATGGATGAGGTGAAAGTAATAGCGATGAGTAATGGTGTCTTTTTTAGCAGTTTATACACTTTAAAGGCGTTGGGGGAAAAAGAGATGAGATGAAGCGAAATGAGTAACAGGTTTTGTTTATTTAAACATTACATTTATAAAGGTTTTGTTTACCGCAGTGTATATACACTCCTGAGGGGTTGGAAAGAAAGGAGATGGGGTGAAGCCAATATGGCAATGAGTAAAAGTGTCTTGTGTGGTAATTTATGCAACCTATTAAAAGAGCCACAGGAGACCGAGATGAAGAAGAAAAAAATGGGGTGAAACTAATTGCAATAAGGGGAGGATTTTTTTATAGATTAGATGAAACTCATAGCAATGAATATGTAGCAAGAGTATGCAATACAAAGAGGATGGAAAAATCGATGTGATAAACTAATATCATTGAGGCAATGGAAATGTATCGAAGGGGTGAAGCTAAGTGCAAGGCATTACAGTGTCTTGTATAACAGAGCATACTAGAGAGGTGAGGAACCATGTTTGGAGACAGGAGGGCATCATCCCATATCCTGTTACACCGACTTCATGCCCAAACAGATCATGAAATGGTATAGATATGGATGAAGCTACCTGTATCTAGTGTGTGCGTGTGTTTGTGTAAAAAGGGGCAGAGCCGCATGTTAACGAAACCTTCATGTGCCCATAGCAACCAAATGGTTCTTGTGAGTTACATTTGCATAATGATACAGATCTTGGTTAAATATCCTCTGACAGGAACAAGAACAGTGTTTCCTCAAATATGTTTGCAGAGCGTTATAACGCTCTTCTGGCTTTCAGCAGATGATAGAACTGTTTTCCTGTTCATGTCACATATCGTGTAATCTTGTTAAAAGATATGAACCATATTGAATTGATATTAATTTCAAACTAAATTGATAGCCATCTGAGACAAATGTTAGTTCCTACACATTTTCATCTCAGGCTACAAATTTCACATCTTACTTAGATTAAAGTAGATTTTAAAATGTAATATTTGCCAGAACTGCATTGTATATTAAATTGTTTTTGCCTTGGGATTATAATTTCAAAATATAAATTTAGCTCCATATTTCTGGCTTGTTCCTATCGACTCTATCGAGCAAAGATGGTGGCATTGGCTACATGCACTATTGAGGGGAAAATATCAATTTTACTTTTAACCCATTGGCTAATGAATTCTGACCAGGTACAGGGAATAATTTTCCTCAAATTTTTTGATTAGCAACTTCAGCCGATGGATAAATATTTCAAATGAAATTCTGTACATTTCTATGGAAGAAAACTGCTACACAAAAGATATTTTGTATAGCAGTCATGCAAAGATACATAGCAAATTGCGATGCGGTACCAGGAAAATTATTCCCTGAGGTACTAGTAGGTAATGTGTCAAATGGTTTGCTCAGCAATGTAAAATTTGAATTGATCCACCATTGATGTTATTGTGATCAATGCAAAGTTAATAATCACTTCTGTATTCGTTTCTATAGCAGCAAATGAGTTTGCCATGAAATTCACTTACCAGACAATTACTCCTGAAAATGTCTAATACAAACTAATTGGGTTGCAATGTTAAATCAGTTATTTATGCATATGAATTTGATGATATTTGTTCATTAAAATTACTTATAAGTTAATCAAAAAGAAATAGTTTTCAATTGATGGAATATTGGTAGAATTAATATGGAATGACTAAAGCAGAAACCAGACATACTTTTACTTTTTAAAACGAGGCAGATATGATCGTAATTGAGTAATATCCATATCTGGGTTAATGGTATATGTGAAGGTGGTTTTTTTGAATGGCTGACCCAGTTTTGGATTGCTGTTTGAATCCAATCGATAGATGAGAGGAGCATTACGTCAAAGTGTCCTCCATTTACATGCATAGTCTATCAGTATACTCTCTCACCACAAAATGCCCTTTAAATAGGAGGCAGGCTGCTGGTCAAGATGAAAAGTGAGTTATGAGTTTTATCATTTGTTTAATTTTAGGGTGGCAGAATATTCAATTTAGTAGAAATGTCCCATGGAAAAAAAAATGCTCTTCAAATACCGGTACCCTAATATTTAAAATATAATGTCAGGTTGCTGAACAATATTTGAAGGAAAAAATGTGACCTTTCAAAATTCAAATTAGGTTCAAGCCGTCAACTGTTAATGGCCAAATTAGCCACTGCAGAATCTATAGTATATTTGTCGGCTTGTGTAAGTCATTACTTACATTCACACTGTTTTAGAATTACGTTTTTGAAATTATCTTTTTTTAAATGTGAAGAGTGCAGCACATTAATTTTTTAAGTAAGAGACAAGGTAAACATTCATTTAAAATTTTTTTGAGCTCTGGTAAACATATTCTCACAGAATCCAACGACAATTACACAGAATGTTTAAGATTACAAATAAACGACATGTGCCAAACAATTTTGGTAGAAAATGTATAGTGGCTGAGTAATGAGCATAGAAAAATAAGGAAATCTGAGTAGAAGGCCCGACACCAGGAGCTAAATACAGGTCACTATATGCAAATTAATGGGAGTTGTGGTTTTTATCAAAGATGATGCCCAGTAAGTTTTTGTGTGTTCGTTTTCATTTCACTGGTTCAAACAACCAATCTACTGTAGGATAAACAATCCATAATAAATCATAGCAATTTTCTCTCAAAATACGATTCCCATACCAGAGCTCGAAGTTAGCTTTAAGATACCGGCTTAGCTTGGAGTATGTTAGAAAATTACCACTATCTGTTACC
>BEXV01000109.1:281046-292105 GCA_003118195.1 Hemicentrotus pulcherrimus
ACCGAAAATTCGCTCAGAGGGGGAGGGGGAGGGGGTGGTGTGGGTGAGGAGAGGCGCTTGCTTCTATTTACTCCTAATGATGTTCTAAGAATTGGTTAAATGTTTTTAATGATTTCAGCAAGAGTGGCATTATGTTAGTCAATACGATTTGCTCCTAGATTTCTCTTTATTATTGTAAGGAGTTTAAGCCCACCGTACACTATACGTTCTGGCTACGATCTGATTTTGGATGAACATTTAAAATTGTAACATTTTAATAACTTGGGATCTGAATATTCATATGATTATTGATATCTAAATTTCAAGGAATCATCAAGTTTCCTTGGAGGAAAAAAAGCCTCAGGAAAAGCTCAGAATCCTAGTAATATCTCAACAGTAGTTTGATTGTCTACGATTTGAAGCCGATTCAGCTTTTATTTTGACTAGATGAGTTAAATGCACTAAGTTAAATGCACTAAAATCCTGGTTTTTAGTAGACTTATCATCATTCAGAACTTAACAAATGATGAAGATGACATTAATTTTTTATTGCCAAAATGACTATAATTGCCATTTCTTCAAAAATATGATGATCGTAGAGTGCGCATTAGTTTGCAAGAGACAGGTGGCAAGAGAAATTGACTTCTCTTAAATTTTCCAATGAAACAGATTGATGTGGATGAACATAATTTTGATTTTATGATCAACAGAAGACAAAATTGTTGATAGCTATATTAGCTATGACTTGTGTCTATGTGGGCATAACTGGTTTATTAGAATGAGATCATTCTGAGTCATCCGATTCATATTGCAAAGATTAGGACAACAGAGGGCGATAATTGTATTCAAGTATACTACTTTCAAATGTCATAATAATAATAATAATAATGGTCTAATAGTCCACTCCAAATTTCATTAAACCGAAATGGAAATTCTTTTTGCCCAATTCATCGTGAGCCCGCCAGCCACTGAACTCAAATTGTCTCCAGGAATTTGGAAGATATCATGTGCTATATACATTTAGGAGTATATTCCTGTGATATATAAAAAAAAGGATTTTTAGAGAAACTGTTCTGTCTGGCAACATTTTAAGAACTGGGATCTTATAATAGTAAACTGTGATCTGACATTTGTTCTGTTGCGTGACAATTTCTCCAGGCTTTATTTTGTCGAAAAGTATAGCGTTAGGGTTGCACGCAGGGTTTTTTGGTTAGGTTTAAGATGAGGAACAGTGTTGCTTCCAGGATTGAAGTTAATAATTCAGTTAGTGTTGGAAATATACCTTGGAGCAATTGTCTGAGGAGCATGTGTCATGCATCCTTTAGAACTAGAAGCCAACTTTCATGCCAACCCTGCTGCAGATCGAGACCGACCTTCTAAGGAAACCATATTGTTTTTTTGGAGCCAGGAGGGTGTCTACTCGTACTTCAATACAGAGTTAAACACCCTTTTGGATCCAAACAGACAAAATGTTGACTCAGATGAGTCTTGGGAAACAAATGCTTCCCTGATGAAAAGACTTTTTTGAAGGGCAATCAGCGGGCAAACAGGTGGTGTGTAATGAATGCATTGAAGGTGTTAATTAAAGGATATTATGAATTTAGAGGGATTTAGACAGGGGCTAATAATGAGATGAAAGGCATCATGAGTGCAAGTGAGAAGGAGAATGGTAGAGGGTTCAAGAGGCAGTGGAAGAGAAGGAATTCTTTACATTTGACATTTTACATGTATTTTTAATAGAAACATTTAATTTATTTAAAGGTATTACAAAGTTTTGGTAAGGGGTCATGAATTTGGTTCAAATTAACATATTGGAAGCATATGCGTTCCTACAATATTCATTGATCGTTGTCCTGGTTGAAATTGAGTCTAAAGTTATGAAATTATAAATAATAAACTCTTTATGTTGTATAGCTCCCTCTCAAGGTCAAGATATCAATTTAGCTATGAAACCATGTTTCATGACTAGAATCGACCGATTAGCTATTCCCATTTGGAAACTATATTTCAAAACTACATATTTTGAGATTTTCATGGTCGCAGCTACCATTGTACGACCGTAGGCGCTATTTGAAATTACCGATAAATTTTTATATTCAATTCTTCTCGAAAACGGAAGTATTTTAGGGGTTCATTTTTTTAGTGATTATAATACATCCACAGGGGCATCCAAATATATCAAAATTGTAAAGATTCACTATCTACACAATTTTCAAAATTTCCCAAAACTTTGTATTACCTTTAACAATTTTTTATTTTTTTTAAATGCCGATGTGGAGTTCTTACAAAAAAGTCAGAAATGCAGATATGAAACTAGCCTCAAATAGAGAAAAAGTTTGATATAAACTTAAGTAGGTTCCTAGATAAACATACAGGCGACAGATTAAAGATTTGGAAGGGATTGTTAAAGGAAATATTCATTATATACCATCTGGACATGTCAAACAGGAAATTATTTCTAAACTTGTGATATATTTTGTTAGATTATTCAAATTGCTGGAGCACGATAAAGATATTTTAAACCCTACACAAAATTAATGTATCTGTTTGGTGCCAAAAGGGTGTCTATTAAACTTGTAAACTAAATAACAAAGAGTAACATCCTTGAGGTTCCAACAGACAAATGAAGTTTTATCTTGCTATACCTGTATATACCCCTCCAAGTAGCTTCAAGATTATAATACTTTTCATCAATATTCAATGTCATACTGCATTGAATGCTATTATTTTTCTTTTTGTTATAATTAAAATTGGGCTGTTATTATGCCAAGCAGCCTTTTGTGAATCAGTCTGCAAAGACAACGCCTGTCATCCGAAGGCTGAGATATAAAGTCAGAGATTGGGAATACGTCCAAAAGCTAAGGTAGCTTTGCTAGCCAATAACATCTTGCCATAGATATCCATTTGTATACTTTGTACAAAGAACATTCAGACATACTGCCAACAGTCAAAAGAACAATTGTCAAAAGAATATTTTTTTTACAAAACATTAAAAAACAAACATTTCCAATGTTGAATTTGGATTTTGTGTGGAAAAAAATTAATTGAGAAATAAAAGAGCAGACACATTAAACATTGTATTTCTTCCTTAATATAACTTCAAATAATGCAGTTATGTATTTAAATTTGTTTATATCAGTCTTTGGACTGTATTAGCAAGAATTTTTCTTGTAATAAACCAAAATTAATGAATGAAAATTATTCATATTTCGCCAATGATGCAAAAAAAAAAAAAATCACTAACCGTTGGATCTTCATAATGCATATTATAATGCATGCAAGCTGATATAATGATGCTGATTTACCAACAAGGAAATAGTTGGCTGTAAGTCTTTCAGCAATTTCCCCCAATCTTCACGTGAAAGCATTAATATTTGTTTACCTATTGTCTGACACATTCTCTTTTAATGCTATGGAGACAAAAGGGATACTTGGGAGGGATGATATTTCCCATGTCAAATATGGTTGTATTTTATTAACCTTTCATTTTTGTAGTACCGGTAATGATGGCTGTAGGCAGGGAAATGAAGATGGCAAAATTTGGACGGAATCCTTGACAGATATTCCACAAACCTCTGTTTAATTGTTTAGCCTTTCTTGGCTCTATGCACACTGTCTCTTGAAGCCGTGGGCTGCCCAAGTAACAAGTAAACGTACATCATGACAACCTTATTGCTCTCTGCCAAACATTACATTCTATTGAATTACTGATTCATCGCTAATCACGGCCCTTCGATTTATTCATAACAATCAGTAGGTGAAGTAATTGTCACTCTCCTATCCCCTCACCTGAGCAAGAATTAATCTTGAGGTAAATGTCACAGCTCTGACTAACGTGTAGCTATCCCCCGCTCAAAGCTGCTCACCAAAGAGATCGATGGCAGGAGAACTTTGCAATGGACTGAGAATGATCAGAGCAAGTTTGTCAGGGAAGCAAGATTGACAGATGTTTGCTGCTGTGCATTAGGGTTCTTGACATTTGATCACTCATAGGCCTGGTTTTGAATCAAAGTTCACAGATTAAAAATTAAGCGGAGTAGAGGTACTCTTTTCCGTTCCTGCTGTATACTTCTTCTCACTCAGGAATACCCTCGTTTGTAACCTGCTTGCTTGGTAAACATTCTAGGAAGGTGTGAAGGCATCTACTGAAGATCCCAATCTCAAGCTTAAATGTACCTATTGAAGCTTATTCCAGGACTCTGCATTTAATGTGCTCATGTTGCTGCTGGGTGTTGTCTGAGAGACGATGCTTGACAGGGATTCAGTTCCAAGAAAGTAGAAGGACTTCTTGAGCCGTGTTAAGAATGATCATCAGATGTTAGAAATCTTCATGTGCTTCTGAGATCTGCGTTAAGCGAAAGAAAAATGTGTTGAACTTTGGATAGGATTGCAGCTTGCATGGTATTTCTTCAGTTAGGACATCTTTAAACACTTGTGTACAGTGTCTCTTGTATTAAAGACGATAGCGAGCAACTTGGTAAGCAGGTGTGAACTTTTGCATGGAATGGGAATGGTGTTTTACTATTGTATTTGCAGAAAGGGGACTTTATCTGTTAGTAGCTCACTGAGTGATAGAACTGAGCTTCAAAAACTAAACTTGAAGGATGATTTTTGTAATGATTTTACAGTGTTTTTAATTTCCTTTATTGAAATAACATAATTCCAATAAAGGAAAGATCACCTTACAACATAATTCAGGAAGAGTCACATTGGTTGACATGATGCAGGATATATGTGAAGGGTGTTTGAAATTCAATATATTATTTCAAGGTTTCAAAAGTTTCAAGAGATAGTTTTCCTGTTATATTTTTTAAGTGGGTACATATCCTGTTATTGATTGTCAAGTGCTTCAAATGATCTAGATTGGAATGAATTGGTGGAGAAAAAAAGAGTCCCTGTATATGCAGTTTACAATGAGGCCTCTCATACCAGAAGAAAACAACATATTTAAGCCTCGACGCGGTTCACCGCAGACACCTTTTATATAGGACGAAAGTTGAATATGCTTCATATATCTTATATAAAGTTCAGTGAATGAAAAAGGGACCTTTGTTGCTATAGCAGGCAATTGCCGTTCATTTACAAGTCATAAAGAAGATGCCAAGGTTTTCCACTTCATATCTGAGAGACCTTCATGCATGCATTGATTCAAAGATAGGACTTATCCTTTTGATATCGAACGTGTTGAAAGGAATTTCATTTTTTTCTCTCTGACAGGACATGCCGTTCAAGCTGATGCGCCACTCCAAGTTTCGGCATGTCTATGGCAAGCCGTACCGCAAGGAGAGGTGCTATGATGGAATCAACATCAGCAGGAATGCCCATGACAATAACTTCTGCACCGTCAACCCCCTCTTCGTGGCCATCGTTACAGAGTCTGCTGGCGGAGGAACATTTGTTGTTCTAACTCTTGATCATGTGAGTATATAACAAGGAATGCATACTATTGCTGATGACTGTTATCTTTGACATTCTTATTGCATAGATATTGATGATGGATTGCTAACAAGTGTTTTTGTGACTTTCATCTGCTTGGAGCTACAAGAATGTTAACTCTATGCTAAAAAATATGAGTTACACGTAATTCAGTTGTGAGTCCAAACAGACAATTCACATCTTATCCTTTTAGAGTGTACGATAGGAATCTTCAACTGTTTAATTGAAGAGCAATGAATTTTTTAGAGTAAAAGCATCTGAACTTGCTAGAAATTTTGCAGAGACCTTAAAGGTAGAGACCAGTATTGGAAATGCCCCAATTTCAAAAAATGAAATGGAAGCTATCATTACCAATCATGTGAAAGAATATGTTTGACTAATACATGATGATAAAAAATTTGCCGGGAAACCACCTACTACTGGTAATTCATATATTTGGTAAATTTGTTTCTCTCATGGTCTGTGAGAGATATAGGGTAGTCCCATATACATCTTTCTGTGTAAAGTGCTTGTAACTTTACAAAGAATGGGCCAAATTTCTTATAATTTTGATGATTCCAGAACCTTGCAGATGGTAGATGCTAGATGATCAACCTTTTCTGATCGATTCCACAACATTTCTTTCACAATGCAATCGCATGACCATTACTGGACTTTACCTTTAAAATTGTTGTAGAGGCAGTATTGGATTATTGGTATAATAGAGATTTTTGCTCTGATGACAATTGCTCTGGACACTATGGTCCGAATTCACAAAGGTTTAATTTGAACCATGGTTTGAAGCTCGATCAATGACTAAAATAAGCCTTAATAAAGCATATAATCATAAATGTATTATTAGCCATTGGACATGAAGACACACGCATACTATAATAATACAGAGTTAAACCATGGATTAAAATAAATTTCCTTTTTTTTATTCATGCCAACGTCCAAAAGAGTTAAAGGGGAATCTAACCCAGATAGAGCCACTCTAAAAGAAAGCAGAAAAATAAGAGAAGCAAACTGATGACTAAATATAGGAAAGTTATGATTTTTTGAAAGTTGTAATCACTACCCCTGGTACATATATGTAAGGGCACTTAAAAGTGGCTGAAGCAGTAATTTCATGTGATCTAGTGCTGGACTACTTTCCCATCTGTTCCAACATATAAAATGACTAAAATTAAATAATAATGTGCTATCTATAAAATATTTTGATTAGTGCCCCAACAGAGAAGGAACTTCAGAGAAAAAAAGAAATTAATGACATTTTTGTACATGCCATGGAAAATGGGTTATCCACGTCCTACGTCACAATCCACTGACCAAACGACTCGCTTAGACTTTAATAGTGTTCTCATATTACCAATGAGATTATAGGCTAAGTTGGTGATCACATATTTCAAACATTCATAACTTCCTTACTATTGGTCTGATTCATTTCAAACTTTTGCCATTCTGTTTCTCTTATTTTTCTGCTTTCATTCAAATCAACTTATTACAAGGGTTCGTGCATCCATTCTCAATCAGTGTCTTGTGTCTTTTTATGACAGATTGGTCGCATTCCAGCTAACTACAGCAAGATATGTGGTCACACAGGGAATGTAATGGACATCAAATGGGATCCCTTCGATGATCATAACATTGCATCGGCAGCTGAAGATGGGAAGGTAAAGTGGCTTCAACAAAGCAACAAATAAACATGAAAAGTAGATATTGCCTACGTGTAAAATGAGATTTTATTAATTTACCCCAAGATTCCAAAGTAAAATTTGATATAACTCAAATTCACTTTTTCTTCAAAAAGAGTTGTTTAAAAGATTAGTTCAGGACCAAGTTTTATGAAATTTAGTATAAATAATACTTGACACAAATTTGCTCACAGTCAATCAAATGCACAATTTCAGGAGCTTATAACCTATTGCAATTTGTTATTGATGATAAGTTTCCTGAGACAGGGCCAGATTTATTTTTCAGCAATGGACTGTTTGCATAATTATTGGTAAAGGTAATATCAGAAGCTATTATCACCACAGCATACATATATTCTGATTATTGATTTCATTTATCCTTCCATAAACTCTATTAGTTGGTTCATGAAAACACTTATACAATGGAAACCCTAGGGGTCCTCAGCACATCTGTGTAACTGCAGTCTTTTCTCCTGTGAATTTCTGTCATTCGGCCAAGTATTGGGTTGTCTGTCCAACCCTTTGCCTAGATGTTGAAGGGGTTCATTATGGAGATTAAGGGTTGTTTTTTATATTCTCACACTTTGTTTCTTTTTTTTTTCTTGAGGGAAAAAAGAAAAAATCCTGAAAAACTTCTCAAACCATTAAGATATCTATGTTTTTCTTTGAAGGCGTGGATGTGAGGCACCCTTTAACAGTGATTAACAGTAAATTCTCCCAACCATTTTTGAATTTTACCAACCGTTTTTCCATGAAAAAAAGACATAAAACAGGCTATAACAAATCTGTCTGGAATGGAATTTAGAGCCATTTTATTGCTTTGTGAGATTTGTAATCACCTAAAATGTGATAAAATAGTAATAATATAGTTGGGAGAATTAGGAATCGATCAGATCAGTTTTTTCCAATTTGTACCATGAATAATGGTCCGTCCATTTTTCAGATTATCTTTAATTGTACATCTAGCATTGAAGTCACTACCTTCGCACCACTATCTCTCATCTTAACAATGTTACAAAGTCCCTTTAAATATAGGTCTGTGTGGGCAATCAGGCAATGTTTTTATGTTGTACAGTACTCCAAATATCTTCGACTTGTAATCTGAAGGATGTACATGTACTATTCGTTTTCAAACTGGCTTCCTCCAGGTTACAGCAGTGGTTTTGGGGTGGTTCTTTAGTTTCTCCTTTTCCTCACAGTAGTATTTTGGTTAGATGTTGAGTTCCTGCATTCTAGTAATGTAGAATCATCTTCCGGCAGTTAAACTGCTAACCTCATCGAGGCTCAGAAATTTCTGTCAGGTCCAAAATGGGAGTGGGAGTAAATAGAAGGTTATGCCATGTGGAGAAGATCAGTTTGTCTTGTTTCATTTATGCCCTCCCACACATGGTTGTGAAGCCATTCCGGAACAAATAACTGACTGATACAGAACAAATATCAAAGGAGAATGAGAAAAACAAAAACATTTGAGAGAGACATTATGAATCATTACAGAAATCTCACATACATGTGCCTCATGTTTATCACCCTGAGGCATTCTTCAAGTGATTCTTGGGTGATGATGAAGGGGACCCATATTGTATCAGGTGACAAGTCAGCTGATCTGCAACATGTCAGGTGACTCATCTGGGCTAGGGCGAAGAACTCCAGGAGGTTCTCCCTTTGGGCAGACTCACAATTCTTCAGAGGGGCATTTCTGACCAGTAGGAAATCAGAATATTTTCATAGATAAAATGCTTTATATTAGTGAATTTCCACCCTCTGTGCTGCCCATATTGAGGTCAGTAACCACTTGTTTCTGTTTGATTGTTATGAAAGGGAACATTTAAAAACCTGATAGACAGGCGATACGAGGCCAGAGGGCTACTCTTGAAGCCGATCATTACTCAATCAACCGCCCTCTATCTTGGCAGAGAGACAATATAAACTTCCAGGGACTTTCCAGGGGTCACTTGGAGTCAGTCCAATCTACATCTGTCCTTGTGTTTTCAGTTGTACAACCTGAAAAGACATCTTTAAAATCAAATTGATGAAATTGAAATGATAGAGCTTCAATCAATCTTTCCAACCTTTCTTTGACCTCAGGTTCGAGTTTGGCAGATTCCTGATGGAGGTTTGACCGAGAACATGGAGAACCCCAAGATGACGCTCAATGGTCACCTGAGACGATGCAGTGCCATCGAGTGGCACCCCACCGCCAAAAACATCCTTGCAAGTGCAGGGTTTGATAAACAGGTCAGTATGGAGTAGAAAGATGTTACCCTTGGGTTTTAACCCTTGAAGTGTGAGTGTAGCCAAGCCCAGGCCAGTCATACACAGAATTTGCCCAACTCGGTGTCACTTGGTCACATCTTTTATTTTGTGCTTGCTCAACATAGCATCATTACCCATGTGCCCAACTTATCGCTGGGTTGTCCAAACTCTGTAGGCCTTGTACGTATGGCTCTGGCATAGCCATGGACCTCTTCTTAGTCTATTGATAGATAGGTTTGTGGCCAAGAATCTTAAGACATGATAATTATAATGTGCCTTTAAAGCCCAAAAATAACTTACTTTCAATAGAACTAGAAAAATCAGACAAACCAATCAAATCAAGTTTGAGCAAAATTGGATAAGTAATAAGAAAGTTATGAATTTTTAATGACATGAAAAACTTTGAAAATCACTAGACAAATTGGCAACTCACTCATGAGTCTGTGACGTATGGTCCTCACTATCCACTAATTATTTTCTTTATATTGATAATATATTTTTTAATTTTCACCCTAAGAATCTTATTTCCTCACACCAGCATCCAAGTTAGATTATTAGTAATATGATTTCGTGTGGATGCACAAATAAAGAGTAATTTTTGTCCCGTTAAATCATACAAATCATACGCACGGCGTTTATTGATAAACTATTTATATAAATATCAATTATTATGAAATACAATATTCAGAAAATAGTACCAATTCTTCAAAATTCATAAAAGTTTTTGGGAAATGTCATGCACGCAATATGATACAAATCGTATAACCTGGACAAAGGCATGGGGAAATCAAGTTTTGGGGATAAAAAGGGAAATTATATAAAGCAATTGATATGTTGTGAGGACATGACGTCACAAACTGATAACCATCTTGGCAAATTGTGTTGTGAATCTCATTGTTCCATAGTTTTACATACTTTTTCAAAAATTCATAACTTTCTTATTAGTTGTCTGATTTTGCTCAAACTTTTTCTGATTGGTTTGTCTGATTTTTCTGCTTTTATTGAAAGTAAGTTATTTTTCGAGTGAACATGTCCTTTAACTCAAGAAAGTCAGCATACATCCTACTTATTGAGTTTGCATGCAAAATATGTGTGGGAAATTGAAAACAAATATTGTGAAGGGTGTGAGTAACATTACTTCTGTCATATGACCTTCAATCGCATTAGTGTATTCTCTCTCTGTCTCTCTCAGGCTCTCTCTTTCTCTCATGTCATCTATTGATCTTTCTTTGATTTAATTCAATATTACCTTATTTCGTATCCATCTATTTCACTTTCAATCTATCCCTTGCTGGCTCTTTAGTGCAATCTGTGTACCACTGATGCAATCTAAGCCAGCCTGTAACCTCCCTATGTAAGTCACACAAAAACACATGTAGCTTAAACCTCTTTCGGAACTTGCCGAACCTGCGGCACATATTATCCATTAACTAGTAAATTAATGCTGTAGTTTCATGTACTGGGTGGGTTATTGACTGGCTTTGACACAGTTGGTTTGACTCTAACATGTGTGAGTAATAATATAAGCTAGGTTCACATAAAAGTGTGTTAACTTAAGTTGAGCTTGTGGATTGAACTTACAGGCTATCTTGTAGGTAAGGACACTGGATGGACGCACTCATGGTTTCAAAACTTACAGTGTACTAAAAGTTAAAGACCATGAGTTATCTTATGGGGATGTATACGTGATAACTATAAGCTGGGGTTGGGGGGGGGGG
>BEXV01000109.1:294125-313425 GCA_003118195.1 Hemicentrotus pulcherrimus
ATGACCTGTCAAATAAGGTAAATTCTGTAAATTTGTGACCACGAATTGTACGTCCCATGAGAAACAAATACCAGGAGTGGTTAGAGGAACTATTGGCATAAAAGGCCTGCATTGTTAGGTTCAACTTTATAAAGTCGATCTTAGTCTTTGTGAAAGACTCCCCAGGAAATGTAAATTGGGCAAAGAAAAGAGAAAGGGAAGGCATTGCTCCCTAAATGACCTGTGTACATAGTGAATTTACAGTGCACTGTTCTCTGGCTTTTTGATGCAATGAATCTCATACTGTGATTTCAATTTTATTCTCTGCCACTTTAGAGCAGCAAACTTTCGGCAAAGATTGTGTCAAAAAGTTAACATTCCATTTCCAAAAATGCAGCACCCTTTTGATAAATGTCACCTGATCATTTCCTGAAGAATTAATTGAGAAGATCGTAGATAAGTATGATAACCAAAACATCTGGGTGTATATCATATCCCAAATCCTCTGAGATGGTTCTCCTGATTTTGTTTTATCGATTTGATGTCAGGATTGGATTTACAAAGTGACATTGAGATCTTCATTTTATCTGGATGTTTAAGTTCATGTTTTGCAAAAACATCCTGTATCTCACTATGATGAGGAAAACGAACGATACAAGCTTTCATAATTGATCATGGTCGGATGCTGCTCATGGTCGGATGCCGCTCATCCTTTCGGATCACCTATCAGCTATTCACTCAAGAATTATTAAAGAACATCAGTTCAAGGGCCATCTCTTCAGTTTGCATTGCTTCTCTGTGCATAAGGGAGATACCATTGGTTGTATTCAGACTATAAAAATCATGTTTTAGGAGCTACTAAAGTGGGGACATCCTAGGGGAGATAGCTCTTAGTCCCATGTGGAAGGTTTCATGTCATCGTTTCCTTGGGGGGAGATTACCTAGCACATTTTGAGTGACATGATAGGGTTCGGATGCAGCTACTTATAATAACACATAGCAACATGAGTCCTGAGGGTATAGAAAAGTTGACAACCCCCTAGAGGTTCTTTTTTTTTATTATTATTTAAAGGGCTCTTATTAAATGTTTTCCTGCCTGAATTGACTTTTCCGTAAATGAAGTTTGTCAGCAAAAAAAAAAAAAGTGCTCTCATTGGATTTCAGTTTAAGGTGTGTGAATCAAGGCAGCATACCAAATTAAACACTGATTTACTATTTATTATAATTGACATTTAATCATGGTTTTATGTCCATTGTATTTCCCCTTAAAACTAGTTTTCCTTTTTCATCATACCAGGTACTAAAAGTTTGGCTTCTTTATAATGACTTTAATTTCTCCTGATAAAAAAAGATCCTTGAATAGCTTTTGGTATGATTTTCAGTGTGTCTTTTTCCCCCCTCAACTTTAAACTGAATTTTGTTTGCCAAAGTGTAGTACACCAAAACTTAATTTTTTTGTATCAAATCAAATACTGCAGGATCATCCCTGCTCTATATTAGTTCTTAGATTCATCAATAGTTTAGGTGGTAGACAAAAAGAATCTATTGTTGAAGTAATAACCCAGACATTCTGGAACAGCAGACTTTAGTCTGGTTTGGGTTTAACTGGTATTAGTCTCTGTCAATCTTTGGTGATTACCTCAACATCCTGTCGTTCTAGTCTTTCACTGCTAATTACAAGACAGACAGAACCTTTAATACAGGGAAAGGTATATAGTGTCTACCAAGGATCTGCAGGAGTCTGCAAGATGATCTGTAAATTTGACATCTTCTTATTAAATAAAATTATCTATAATGGTAACATAAAGGAAATTGGATCAAAAGATGTTCCATTCATGATCTTCAATGAATTTGAAAAAGGAAATCTATTTGAGGTTATCACTAAGATCCGAACTTATCTCGCAAATGTTTATACATTTTTGCACATGCAGTACAGGCTTATTGTCTATATGATTCGAACAGTAGTGAAAATGTATATTCTGCTAGCGATTTACAATTATTTTGTACTTCTTATTTGTTCAATGGTCGACATGAAGAGAAGAAAATTTGACAGCAGCTTAGCGTTGCAATCATCTTCTTACGGTTTACCAAATTTACCAAATTTACCTAATGACAGAAATATAAACAGGTCTTTTCTTGGGGGGGGGGCTGGTCACTGAAACTGTATAAATGGGATTCAAACTTAAGATGAGATCTGTCTAGAGTAATGGTCTTGGAAACTTAAAAAATGGAAAATAGTAAATTAATTTTGAAATGATATACTTGAGTCCTTTGAAAATCATAGGTAGAGAAATGTAGGCCAAGTGGTCAAGCAAAAGTTTTGGAACTTTGCAAACAGAAAGGTGTAAGTTCTTATGATAGTGAATATGTGTGTGAATGGTCCCAACTGAGTGTTTAATTTGTAAAGTGTGACATAACAAGTGGCATATGTATAAAAGAAGGCAGGATGATACAGCGCTAGCTCATCAGGCTATATTGACAAAGAAAAAAAGAAGAAACCGTTTGACTGTAGGAGAACGGAAGCTGAAGCTGGAGCTGGAAAGTCCTCTTACTGAAACTTTAGAAAACAAATGACTTTGAAAATTTTATCTGAATTGAGGTCTGTGTTTAAAGGATGCAGCTTAATGTGAGGGCCAGACTGGGAGGAAGGCTCTCTCTCTCGGGAGGGAAGGAAATCTATGGGAGATTAACAAGTCCAGGGAGATACATGTAGGTCAGAATCTGAACTTGAGGCTCCTCTGCTACACATTGTGACCCCATGCAGCATTGAACAGCCCCCGGAGGCAGGACGCAATCGTCTGCTTAGAGCCAGGAGGGTGTTAGCTCATAAAACGTCCTTCTAACTCTCGCTGAAAAAATGATCTGCTAGGTGCTGTGTTTATTCAGGGGCTACCTAAATAGATATGGTTTCAGCTAGATTAAAAGTGGACTCGGCTTGGGTTTCAGGGTAGGTCGGAAGAGGAATTTTAGTAGGAGAGGTTTTCTCTGTTCATCGGGAAGGAGAAAAGGATGAAGAGAAAGAGAGATGGAAAGTGACTGAAAAGAATTGAGAGAGTGAAAGTGGGAAAGATCCAGATGTGTAGAAAAGGTATCAAAAGGAGGGAGAAAAAAAATAAGAACCAGAAGACATGACACCTTCTTTGAAAATAGATGGAAAAAAGAAGCTGTAGAGAAGCACAATTTTGTTGATTCTGGGTGTTTTCATATTCAATTGTGTTGATATGCATATCATTAGAGGTAAAGACTAGTACAGGAAACGCCCCAATTTCAAAAAATGAAATGGAAGCTCTTATTACCAATCATGTTAAAGATTATGTTTTGACTAATACATGATGATACAAATTTTGCCGGGAAACCGTCTACTAATTGATATATTTGGTAAATTAGTTTATCTATCGATGTGTGAGAGATAAACGCATGTGTCGCGCACGTGTGCATAGTCCCATATACATCTTTCTATGTACAGTGCTTGTAACTTTACGAAGACTGGGACAAATTTCTTATCATTTTGATGATTCCAGAACCTTGCAGTACACACCAATACTTATATGCTAGATGATCAACCTTTTCTGATTGATTCCACAACATTTCTTTCACAACGTTTCTTTCACAATGCAATCGCATGACCATAACTGGTCTTTATCTTTAAGAATAAACTGTGTTCATTGTTTATTTTAGATGGAAAATACCCTCTTCCATCAATGATCAGTGTAATTTCTTGTTCTACTCATCAATAGTTATATTAGTTTTGTTTCCTTACTTTTCTTTGCAATCTTCGATATGTAACTTTTTATTTGAAAAAGAAAGAAAGTTGAACACATAGTATTCAACTTTACAGATAATGCTGTTCAACTTGGATATAGGAACTTGAATACGACAACTAGATAATTTGAATACTACTAGTAACTTGAATCAGTGCTTCAGGGCAGCTTGCCTAGAGCCTCTAGAATAGTGATACATTGTAGGTGCTTATCATGCATTGAAATAGCTATATATTCGTATATACCAGTATATAAATATTTTCTTTATTTTTTAACTCTTAGCTCTTGATCTGGAATGTTGGTACTGGTGAGATTGCTGTCAAGATAGACTGTCACAATGATATCATGTTCAGCTTATCTTTCAACTGGGATGGCAGCAGACTGGCTACAACCTGTAAGGACAAGCTGATCAGGGTCATTGACCCCAGGAACGGTGATGTTATGCAGGTAGGTTCCCTAGCTAAAGGCCTGTTTACATATGACACCACGGTATCAAACTACTGCTGCATTTTCACTTCACACCCTTTAAATTTTAGAATGACATAAATGACACATTATATTTATTCCTATTAAAGTGTTCTGGGAAGCGTGGTACAGGTACTAAATTATCCAACCCCTCCAGTTTGATTCATTCATGATTTCACCTCAAATTTTCTTCATGAATTTGGCAAACAGGTTCAAGTATTAATTCACAAAAAGTATTTTTTAGTGTCACATGCCATAATGATAATTTTCCTTCAAAATTTGCCCATTTTCTTTTCCAACATAATAATACAAGAGGATTTCTCTAATTGGTGATTTGTATTCAACCTGGGGTTTGTATCCCTAGATTTTGATTATTTTTAGATGTACATATATATGTTTACTTGTATTTAACTTTTTTTAAATTTCATCTCTATTTCTATCTTTATTTCTCCTTTATGTGCAGGAGGGCAAAGGTCATACTGGGACCAAAAGTTCAAAATGCATATATGCTGGTGACACAGGGCGGCTGATCTCAGTAGGTCACAATCGCAACTCTGGTAGAGAAGTCTTTTTATGGGATCAGGTCAGTTCATTATCATGGTATATTGTTCAGGTGATGCATGCTAATTAGTTTATTATGTGATCATTATGAGACTATGTTCATCTATTGTACAAAGCAATCAGGCGGATTACGATGTGTGCATGACAGCCTCAACAAGGGCAGATAGAAAGTATAATGTATGTGTTGACCTACTTCTACATTGACCTACAATGTACCTTATGAAGTGGTGCGTGCTGTCATGCACAAGTGAATGTAATTGGAAATTAAGTCTTTAATAACAGGGAACCTTAATTTTCACTCCGTTCAATATTAAGGGCAATTAATCTTGAGATATGATAATAGAATTGCATTTGAATGCCCCTCACATGCCCCCCCCCCAAATGTCCAAGATCGGTTGTACTTTTTTAGATTCCTCCCCAGGACGTCGATCAATTACATGTATGTGCCCCCCCCCTCCCAACATCAAACTCTGGCTACCGCCCTGTGTGTAAATACCAACTAAGCTTCCACATCAAAACTAGGAATCTCCAAAGTCAAAAATTAAATATAATGCAATTTTTAACTGAATACTTTTATACAGACATACAAGAAACACGAGAGGAACATAGGGTTCCTCCTAAATAGGAGTGATTGACAGCTATGAGTCAATACACAGAATCGTCCTCAGAGTGATAAATTATTGTATTTACCATGACACTAGTTGAGTGACAGGTCAGTTATCATACAATGTCTTGTTCATGACCATCATCCCACAGGATAATCTCAGTAAGCCAGTCGCCAAAACAGAACTCAATCCTGGAACAGGTGTTCTCTTTCCATACTATGACTCGGATAGCAATGTCCTGTACGTTGCAGGCAAGGTGAGAACTTTGAAATAAAATTTACCTTTTTTTCTTCTATCCTCTACCGCCACCATCCTCCTTCTACTACCTTGTTTTACATTCATTTTTTTCACACCTGACCTATCCAAAAATGTAATATTATTTCACATTTTCATTTCAAATTTCCCTCTCTACTATATTTATGACAGACCTTGGTTTTGATTGTTTGAATAGATTTTTTTTTGACAATTACAAGTAGAAACTTTTGATATAAAATATTAGATACCAACTTTTATCATAACATTAAATGTATACTTCATTCCTTTTTTTATGTTGCCATCATGAAATTGTTCTTGAAGTCATACATTTGTCAATATATACCCTCCTATTTATGGATATGGAATCATATTGATACCCTTATATAACAAAAAACAAAATGAAGTAATAACATTCTACCAACCTGTTTATATTTAAATTATATGCAGTCTATAAGACCTGTATTCAACTGAAATTTAAACCTGACTCTGGATTTAGGCTTTTGCTCAATCTGGTTTAACAAAGGAAGTTAGTCTGAGGTTTAAGTTTTATTTCTTGTGATTGTAGACCCAGTGTCAGGTTTAACTGAATTAGAATACGGACCTAAGAGTTAGGGTATGATCCATTTTCAGTTTAACAAAAAAGTCTAGAAAACTCTGAGACTAAAGCAAACCTTGAAATGTTCATTCCCACATTCAGGGCGACTCCAGCATCTGGTATTATGAGATCCTATCAGAGAAGCCGTACCTGTTATACCTGAGCCAGTTCATGTCAGCAGGACCGCAGCGAGGCCTGGGATTCATGCCCAAGAGGGGGGTAGACATGAAGATGAACGAGGTGGTCAGGTTCTACAAGGTCCATGCCAGCAAAAATCTATGTGAACCAATCTCAATGATCGTACCGAGGAAGGTCAGTAGAAGTTTGGTCAAACTTGGGTTTGGAATTAAGCAACTTTGGGACAATACATGTACTTGGGCTCGGGCTATAACAGCGTCTTTAGCTATACATAGTTAAAGTACTAATCAAATCCTCTTGCATTTTAAAGGGGTTGTTTTTCTTGAGTGAATTCATGATACTGCATGAATCTGCTTATTTCAAAGTCAGGTAATCACATTTTATTTTTGTTTGAAGTTACATTTTAAAAGGTTCAAAAATAAATCACAATTACAAACAGTAGAGCTCTTTGTTGTGTAAGTTTCGTGAAGATAGAGATTTATTCCTTCTGATTTGTAATATGCAAGAATAGTAACATTTTTCTATGAGATGTAATGCTTTCAATTCTTATGTACTATTACTAGGGAGATGCATTCCAGTCTGATTTGTACCCAGACACTGCTAGTGATCAGCCTGCCCTTACAGCCGAGCAGTGGCTGTCAGGTATCGATGCCCCACCCCACCTCATGTCACTTGGAGGAGTACCCCGTGCCATTAGTGCTTTCCCTCCAGCTCCAACCCCGGCCAAGGTTCCCCTGAGACAATCCAGGAACAGTGACAACATCTCCAAATCATCCTCATCATCGTCCACCTCTATGTCAACATCATCGGCATCGATGTCATTACCGTCGACATCGTCCACTATGATAGGTAACAAGCCGACCGCCATCGTCACCGGCATCAACAAATCAGAGAGGGACATTCAGCCCATTAATATATCAATGACTGATAGTGCCCCACCGGCTTTTGAGAAAGAGAATGTGAATGTCAGTATTGCGAGGGAAGATTCAGAAACAAACTCTATCAAGGAGAAATCAGACCAAGAGCTTCTTGAAAAGGACACTGTGATCAGTGCTGGAGGAGAGCAACAGAAACCTGAGGCCAGATCATCATCATTGACGTCCTCCCCGGCAAGATCTTCAATATTTGCACAGTGGAAGACGCGAGAGGCAGAGAGTAAAAATGGTGGATCCTCGTCAAGTTTCTATTCAAGAGCCGAAAGCAGAAAGTTGCGGGACCATCCATTTAAAGATCAGTTTGAGTCTCCCAGTCGATCCTCCAGTGGTGAAATTGAAACAGCACCTCAGCAGCATTCCAGGGAAGATTCTGGGTCGTCTAGCTTCAGGACGCCGCTGTCCTCCACGTCGGACGACTTTGAGGTGGAGCGATCGCTGAATCTGGAAGGTAGGGAGGTGATACGAATCAATATGAGCCCTACCCGTCAACCCAGCTCGTCCTCCGGGAGTCCCCGGCGAGCACCCGGTGTCTCTGACTCCTCCACTAGACGTCAGATGAGTGTCTCTGTAGAACCCTCCAGGGCACCTAGCCTTACGGACACCAACAGACGCAGTGTGAGTGTGTCAGATGAGAGACCGTACTCGCCTATGGCTAGCACCATCGCTAGTCGGTTCAGTATCGGAAGCAATGGGTCAGAGAGGAGAAACATGGATGATGAACCTCTGCTCATGTCTAAAGACATGGGTATGGATCAGGTGAGTAGGACTAAATGCTGTTTTAGCATTTGTATTTTTCAGCCAGTAGATTTACACCTGTTCCAAGCTGCCATTTATTTTTAAAATTTGTATTCTTTATTTGTAGTTTCAATAGTGAAAGTGGATAGATCTGTTTTGCATACAGATATTGTGATGAGATATGTAAGATAGATTTGTCCATGTCAAACGACTTGAATATGCAAAAATACAAGAAGGACACAAACTATTGTTGACTATGTTTCTCTGTGCTTGTCTTGAATTTGTGATCGATATTTGCAGAAAGAAAAAATTAATATGAAACAAAATGTAAAGCTTTATTGAGCCGATGTTTTAAGTTTTTTTCCTCTATTTCTTAAGGCATCTTCCTTTCTACATGGCAAAAAAAAAATTGTTTTCAAATCTATCTTTCAGAATAAATGCTATAGATGTTTATAGATAAAAATTTATGGCCCCACAGTTATGAAAGTATAAAGAGAGTGAAGCATGATGCATGATGATTCTTTTGCAGGACTCAGAATCGAGTGAAAGACGGGATGAAATATCTGAAGAAGTCTTCACCCCAATTCGGTCCCCTTCAATCCAGAACGTGAGCTAGGGCTAACTGGTTTCATGCAGTAAACTTAAATAGAACTCCATCATTCGCATTTAGGGAGCTTTTCACATAACACATTCAGTATAGCTCCTGGTTATAAAATCATTTTCCTTATGTTTGCTTTCTTTGACAAAAGCAATATATTTCTGCTGTGTTGCGAGTGCTAAAGCTTCCCTCTCAAAAATAACAGCAGTAAAAGTAATTTTATAAATATTGATAGTCGGTCTCACAGCCGGTAGACCATAATTTCTTCCAGTTACAATGTCCAGTTAAATTTTTTGTCAGCTCACTAGCTTTTCCAAAATCATAACAAAAGTTAGGCACAAGGCCTTTTCCGATTTCCAAAGAGCTGGCCATGAGTAGTAGAACGCGGTGCATGCATGGAACATTCGTCCAGCGAGCTAGCAACACGCTGTGCATTCGTGGAAGTTGTAATCATGTGCGCTCTGTGTACGGTCTGTATGCGCACTGTATGCGCCCTGTGTGCGCTCAGCGCACTAGCAACACGCTATGTATTTGGTGTCAGCTCGCTGTAGCTTCGACAAAAGTTGGACGCACAAAAACGCACTGACCAAAATTGCAAATTTCCAATGCGCTGGCCGTGTGTTCCCCATGCATCCTCCCTGTGTGACCGGGCCTTATGAAAGGGAGCTATTTCAGCGCTCCAAGAATTAATTCTTGATTGCTTACATATGTCTGTGTCGCAACTTTCTCTCTCAGTATGCTTTGATTCTGTCTTTGTGCTTGGGAAAATTGGTAATATGTACTCTCCTCTTTCTCTCTCTCTCTCTCACCCCCTCTCTCTCTCTCCCCCCTCTCTCTCTCTCTCTCTCTCTCTCTCTCTTTCTCTCTCCCGCTGGTTGTAGCAGCAAATGTGACAGATGTTGCCTCTACAGTTAGCGTCATCTGTTCAAAGCCAGAAGGATGTTATTTCCATGTCAAAGTATATGAGCCAATGTCCTTCTGGTTCCAAACAGACAATGTATAGAAAGTACAACACATCATCATATATATCGCTTTTCTGTATAGACCATATGATATTAATACGTACACGTATCTCTCCTGGACATATTTATCATTAAGCTTGATCATGCTTCCATGTGAAGTCTTTACCATCATGTTTACATGTACAGTGTATTGTTTGCTATGACTGTGAATGGTTATGAAAGTACTGTTGACGCAAGTGCAATCATCATCATTATTTTCCCAGTCTTGCTCAATTCAACCATGTACAGTGTATACATACATGTGCCTGAACAGGTATGGCATCCAGTATGGCATGCAGTGTGATGGATTAATCCATTTATTACTAAATACTCTCAGGCTATATAGGCATCACCCAGTCCCTGTTATAGGCAATCAGTTAAATGTAAAGGTTTCTAGAATGAACATGGCTTGTGTGAGGCTTTCCCACATGTAAGATGTAGTGCATTTGTATACTGCCATGGGCTAATTGCCACATTTCTCAAGGGATGCAGACATAATTGGTATATCATCCGCTCAGAGCCGGAAAGGCATTTACTAATATCATTTAATTAATACAGAGGTCAATGCCCTTTTGGCTCTCAACAGATGATTTAAGAATGGGATGCAACTTGTGTAACAGCATTAACAAAAAAAAAAACTCCTCTTGAATGCTTTGCAACTTGGCTTTGGAATTGCTAGACAAAAATGATAATTAAAAAAAAAATTGTAATCCTCAAAAACTGTTCTATAAAGAAAACAAAATCTGCCAGCCCTCCCCCTTTCATTTTCTCTCTCTCTCTCTCTCCTTCTCTCCTCTCCTTTTCTCTCTTTATCTCTCCCTCTCTCTATTTTTTCTCTCAAAAACTGTTCTATAAAGAAAAAAAATCTGCCAGCCCTCCCCCCTCTCATTTTCTCTCTCTGTCTCTCTCTCCTTCTCTCCTCTCATTTTCTCTCTTTATCTCTCGCTCTCTCTCTCCTTCTCTCCTCTCATTTTCTCTCTTTATCTCTCTATTTTTTCTCTTCCCCTCCCTCTCTTTTTTCTCTTTTCTCTTTTTCCCTCTGTTTTTTTCTTCTCTCTTTTTTCTCTTCTCCTCCTCTCTCTCCCTCTCTCACTCTGTCTCTCTCTCTTTCTTTCTATCTTTTTCTCTCTCTCTCTTTCTCTCTCTTTGTGGGTTCATGTTTGTGTGACTGAACAGATTATTATGGTATGAATTGAAGAATGAGGTTGAGCTAGCTAAATATTGCTTACTGATTTCTTAGATAATGAAATATTTAACATTCAAAGTTTACTTAATCACATCATCAGACACCTTTTAGGGTAAATTCTATATATGGAAACATTATTAATAATACTAATGCATTAAACCCTACGTTTGTGTACATCCATGATACATTGTAGAGGGTTTCACCGTTTCAGAACATGATGTAGCATACATTTTTTTTTCTTCTTTTTCTCCAAGTAGTAAGCTGCATTGCAAAGACTTTGACAAAATTTAATCAGCCTTAATTGTGCATCACCTAGTGTAACATGCCAACATTACAGTGGAAAATTATATAATCTGAACATCATATTTTCATGCAATATTACTGAAAGTCTTACATCCACCCTCTGCATTCATTTGTTCATTATGCTGCTTATATAATGAATGATAAACTTACATTTGAGCTTGTAATAGAAAGAAGTGTATTGTCTCACAGGTTTCTACTAAAATGCAGCAGTAGACCGAGAGAAGCTTTGTTCCTTTCATAATACACTGAAATTTACATTAAAATAACAATTTAGGCCGATGCAAAGTTCTGAAGTTGAAACTGCATTTAACATAAAAGAAAGTTCATTCTGAATTGTTATGTCATACAGTTTATGTACAGGTTTGTATGAGTTATACGGTAATGACCAGCCAAAAAAAAAAAAAAAATTAGTAAGACTTCAACTTTTCCATCGACACATATCAAGATTAGCTTTGACTTTGATAAATGGATAAAATTCTTGATGTCCCACTGAATAAATTTCCCTACACTGTACAACTTTATGATACATGTAAGTAATACTTTTTTTCATTCATATTTTTTTTTGTGCAGCTACGTAAGGCTTACCTCAGACAACAGGAAGAAATCAAGCAATTGAAATCAAAGATACTTCTCAAGGATCAGAGGATACGACAACTAGAGAGGGAGCTAGAGCAAGCCTCAAATGAATCAACAGCATAGACGAATCAGACCGCCAAGATGGGCTGCTCAGCAAGGCCTAACACAGATGTTTTAGTTCTACGTCTTTCTTTTGAGACTTGAGGTGCTGCAGGCCATTTCCATTAAACTCCGATAAAATGTATAATGAATACAGGAATTAGTTGATGCTTACTTGTATAACTCCATGAATGCATTGATAAAATGGCTGGGATTACCATTGCTTTGTCAAACATTGTGTTTGCCTGTGGCCTTGATATATGAAGAACTGTATCCAAAATATTCAGGATGTGTGTCTAACGGTAGGATTTTTTTGCCACATGAAAATATTAAAAGATTGCTCCAGAAGAGACATGGGGCTCGCAATTCCTCTTTGTAGAGGAAAAAAAGTCATCATTCAGATAGCTATTTTAGCTCCAGCATCATTAGTTAACATGTGGCAAAGAATCTGTTTGAATACTCTTTACACAGCATTGTATGTGAAATTGATTTGTTTAAAAATATCAAAAAATGTGAAAGAGCAATTTATCTCTTTTAGTGGCTTTTAAAGCAATCCATGGTTTACCATTTACCATTCCAGGCAAACAATATTTTGTAAAGGTATTTTTAATATATGTGTACCTTTGTTAAGTTGATTCTAAAAAAAGGAATGTAAGTGTGACAGCACCCCCCCCCCCTCTATTAAGAAGGCAAAAACATTTTTGAATAGGGGAGGAAACAAGAGGAAACAAGTAATATTGCCAAAAAGGTCATCTTAAAGAGAAGGTTGAGTTCTGGGAAGAGGTGAAAAATAATTTGAGAGCATTATCATTCTTATTATGCAAGTGTGGAAGAACATCAGATAAGACATCAGAAAAGCATGGCTCTTCAAATTTTTCTTTGTTCTATAATCTTGTCAATGGTCGTGCAAAAGTAAAATCTATTAAATGTATGCAATATATTTACATTCTCTTGTTTATTATGGGAAATATTTCCAGTTCATTCTCTTTGACCAAAGATATATATGTTGCCCCATCCATCCAAAATTCAAAACTCTAGAATTTATAATGATGTTATTGAGATATTATTCGTAATATTTCACTTTTACATTATTAAAGAAAATTACATCTAAATATGTGGTTTTGTACATGAGGTACATATAGAATATGTTTCTTATATTTCTTTTTGCATGATGTAGTACCAAAAGGGTTTATCTTTTTCTCAGAATTGAAATTCCCTACATTTTTTCATGCAAGTATCGCAATTTAAATGCTATGATAGCATTGTTGCTCCATTTTGCTACTCAAATTTTCTTCATTACATTTTGAAATATGACAATGTATATGACAATTTTGTTCCTTAGCTATTGACAATCATGTGGCTATCTTTGTCTGTGTCTACATTCAAAGTTTCAATCAGATCAATTACATTTGTTTTTATCACTTTTAAACATATGCAACAAAAAACACAATACCTCACATCAGCAACGTTTAATCAATTTTGTTTTAAACTGATGATTTGAAGATGCTAAGATTAGTTTTACAAAATAACTGCAATGTGGATAATGCAATGTGAGTGTGTAATGCACATGTACATGGGCATTATGAACATAACTTTTTGCAGAGAGTGGTATAGAATAATGGAAAAGGGATCGTAGGTGTAATATGTGGCGGGGNGGGTGAAAGAAAGCTTAAATTATGGATAGATTTGCTTGATGTTCATTAATGCTGGATGTACATCTCAGAATACAGTTTAATTATTTGATGCAAACACAGGTCATACAGAGTGCCAGATTATAGTGTCTATCATGAAGAGAGTGAGGAGGTTAAACAGTGCCAAAGAATAATTTGCCAGGATGCTATTATGATTTTAAAACAGCAATTAACTTTGAAGAATAATTAATGAATATTACAAAATAGATATTTAGAAATTATTAGTTTTAGTTGCAATGTAGTGTGAATTTTGAAAACTGTCTTATTGAAATTGGTTTTATGTGGATTTTAACAGTGAGCTTTTGATGTGTATGTATATGCTTAACAGTATATGATAAGTTTGATGAATTTGTTGTTTTGTGCATGTATATATTTGATAAGCTGAAACAAATATCAGTTTTATTTAACTTTTTTGAAAACTTGTTTTTTAGTGAACCTTGAGGGGTTGTAATACTAGTATCACTTTTTTAATAAACCCTGTACCTTATGATAATGTGTGGTCGCATCACAAAACCTGTCTAAAGTATCAACAAGACCAAAGAGAGTGTCTTTCATAGAATTACTAGGAAGTCTCCATTTCTATCATCTCTGCTAATACAATGTAATAAATGATTAGTTTCCTCCGAAGGTCGCAATAATTCTTTCAAATCCAAATCATGTCAGTTTTCAGTATGTGTTTTTTATGTCGGTATAAATGTATAGAAATGGAAAAATTATTTCTACTCTTCAATTTTTTGCTAACTTGTCTTTTACCTTTTCATGACCAAGTAGCTGTTATTGGTAATGATACCAAATTGATAAACTCCTAATTTTACAAGTCATTCTGATGAAGTAACAAATGTTTGATAAGTTATGAATAGTCAATTCCATTTTTGAAGCCAAACATAGAGTGGTTTGATAACTTGTGTTTTCTATTCCTGGGAACATCTCTGTAGGAAAGTGTCAAGTTTGCAATTCCTGTTGAATTGCATTCCTTACCCATGAGAAAACTTGGTGATGCCATCTTTATTCATGTTATATCATGTCAGTTTTAGTTTAGGCTTTTGTTCTGTGTGTGGTGGTATCTTGTATGTACATTTATGATGTCAGAATTATAAAATATATGTGGTTATGCAATATTGTAATATGTAAGTGAAATATGTATACTGTAGTCTATATGTTATATCTACATGCATATTGTAAAAGAAGTTTGTTTTATGCACTAGTTCAGTGATGATATTAAAAATACTTAAACCACCAAACATCACTTAAAGAAGGTTTCATGTAGTTCGTTGAGAATAGTGTCCTTATCATGTTTAAATTGCCAATATTATATAGTTTTAGATGATTATTTAATCCACAAATACATATGTTCAATATTAAGATTGCAAGTAAGGCAATGACGTTGTTTTCTCAGTTTCTGTGTAAAAGTAGATTTTATTGCCATGCAGTCATAAATGGGGAGCATTATTCTTATTATCACAAGTTTATATGACTATATTTTCTTGTATTATTAAGATTTTTTTCCTTCTTATTCTTATTATTTGTAATATCTAGAAGTTCTCTTTTTTCAACCATATTGCTTGGTAAATAACCCTTCTTTCTTGTATTTAACAAAGGTAATACTGTGATGTTTTAAATGAGTGGGACAATTTTTAAGTACTTTCCTTCACATTTATGTTCAACATATCTTCTGTTTGGAGCCAGAAGGGCATTAACTCATATACTTATAGAGAGCCCCAACGTCCTTCTCGCTCTAAGCAGACCATATTATGGGGTAGGAAAATAGTGCCTTTTTCTTTTGTTGACACAAATTCCAAGCTGTATAAGTTCTCAATGGTCTATATGACAACATATGTATATTAAGAATCAAGTAATCTCTGCATATATTGTAATTTAATGTTTCAATTTATGGACTTCATTTGTGTATGGTGCAGCATGTTGTATAGTGCATTTGTTGAAAGAGAATGTAATTTGAAATTTAGCACCATGTGCAAATGGAAAGAAATTTAAACAAAAATAGACAAGAAATTATTGCAAGTTGCTCATTTCAGTGGAGCTGTGTGCAGTTGTCTGAGAGGACAGAAAGGGGATACAGGGAGAAGAAAAGAGGAGTTAAGGGAGAAAGGGGAGGGAGAGAGNGCTTACGGTCATGGTTAGGAAAGAGACAAGCCAGCCAAGGACATCCGTGATTAGTTCATTCACAAATGAACCATCAGTGACTCAACTCATAATCCTTCACACAATAGCTTTGAGGATCAGGTTGATTGATAGGTTCAATGAGTGGAGAGAGAGACAGATAGAGAGAGAGAAGAGAGAGAGAGAGTGAGAGAGAGAGAGAGAGAGAGGGGGGAGAGGGGGAGAGGGAGAGAGGAGGGAGGGGGCAGTAAAAAGGGGAAACATTTCCTAAATTAAGATTATAACGTTATGATAGCATACCAGTATATTCATTTCATGTTTCCATGTTTTAATTCACCCCCTTTTATGAGCAAACATGACCAGAAAAATAAAATACTTCATATTATTAGTTTATTACCCCTCATTTATTCCAATCACAATTATACAAGAAAGGCCATTTGTCCATATCAAGAAATGCATGCACCTGTGAATGATTGCATGCTTTCAAAAATAAAAGTAGAACTAGAAACTTCTTAATGACTATAATGCTTCACAGTTCACACTACATACATGTAATAATACACAAAAACTAACAATGCACAATCCTTTTTCCAGACAAACAACATGGTATCCTTCATCAAAATCACAGCATTTACCTATACATGTATCTATATATAACTACGTGCCGATTAAAAGAATTGAATACAATGTATATAGCCTTTTTTAGATTTGTGTGCAACATAGAATTATTGTCGATGCTACCATGTTAATTGAAAAAGAAAAAGAAAAAAAAAAAGTTCCGGGAGCGATTTTCATGAGAAGGGGTCTTCAATTACATGTAACAATTCATCTCAAAATTGTCTTAAAAATCATCTCAACACAGAGCAATTTGTATAAAATCTCAGTAAAATCATTTTCGACCCTTTCTGTGCCAATGATGCCATTTTACACACACCTCCCATAGAAGAGCTGTTGTATGTCATACAAAGAGTTGAGAGCAACTTTTACAATCAAACAATGAAGCATGGGAGGCAGGATTGAATTTGAAACTACTTTTTTTTTGAAGTCTTCTATTTAATTAAATTTTGTATACAGAACAGTAATGGTTCAATGCTCCCATTTTGGGAAACTATTGCCTGCTACACCTTCCTTCACACACTGAATAACTTCCTCTTGCCTTGCAAAACAATATAAAATAGCTGTTAAATATAAAGTATCATCCCTTACATGAAATAAGACTCACTGCTTGATTTAGTAAGAAATATAATGAATACAGCCTTTCAGGCCACATAATCATTTCATAAAATTTGTATTTTTTTCCACACACGATTGTTTTCATGATTTGTTGTTATTCAATAACATGCTTTTATATCATCTCTATCAAAAACAATATTGAAGTATATTTTCCCTTTAAAAGATAATTGGTAACTCATTTTTAAATAATGTATAGAGTATCAAAAGCACTTTTTGTTTTTAATCATGAAAACAAATTATACAATGTTATCATATTGTTGTCATCAAATATATTTCTTTACAATTATTGATATGTTTAACAACCTACCGGTGATTTTCCATCTCTAATCTAAGGTATTATGAAACTTTGAAAAAACTTCATGGAAGAATGATAAAATATGACGCAAATATTGATCGATTCAAGACTAATTAAGATCCAGAAATCTCAACAATGCTACAAAACATCATTAAAATTACATCATTTTAACTTAAAAATGAGGAAAACACTCCATTAGAAAATTTGCTCATCAAATTCACACTCTGCCTAGCACCTTTGCACACGGCACAAAATAATGTCAATTATTTTGTTAAACCCGCACTATGAACATGACAAAGAAAGCCGACAAAATATACAGTTCCTCAGGTAGACAAAGGAACATCCCTTTACTGCTATTATGTAAAAATGTGTAGAACAGGTGAATATGCATGTGACACCTGTTCTACATATTTTTTTACATAATAGCAGTGAAGGGATGTTCCTTTGTCTATCTGAGGAACTGAATATTTTGTCCGCTTTCTTTGTCAGTCATGTTCATAGTGCCTAGTGGATCGAGTGTGAATTTGATGAGCTAACACCCTAGTAAACTGTAACTACTAGGGTAAAGCTCTAATGGGCTGTTCTCGTCATGAAGTAATATTTTTCATAGCTCTATTTGCAATTGTGATCCACTTTAGAATGAATAAGACACCAACAGTTGGGACAAAACTATATAACGCAAATATTGATCGATTCAAAGTCTAGAACAAATATCTCTCGAGCATCGTGCTTTCATCAACGCAATATTCACTGTCAAATTGATATTTGACAAAAAGCAGTCACTAGATAATCAAAGGCAATGCGTAATGTTGAGAAATTGGATTGGTATTACCTTAACATAACTAACCAAAACTTGTGCACACCTCAACACGATATATACATGTGTATTCTGACATACAGATAGCAATAAGTCCCCCTTTTCTACACAATTCTATATACATATATATCTTGGAGCTAAGTATTATATGGTACAAATAAAAAGAACCAAGCAAAGTAGAATGAACAGAAAGTTTTTAAAAATCCACAGTTCACCATTTACACATAGCAATTGTTTCAATTGATAGCCAGGATTAAAAAGTCATCAGACGGCTATGAGAATTTATCAGGATGATAGAAAGAGATTATATAAAAGGAATAGAAGCATTTTGAAGAATAGCATAGCATAGCCAACATCTATGTTACACATTTCCACATTATTTACAATACTGTACAGAAGGAGAATAAATACAAGATAAGATGGACATTTCTAGAGGATATAAGAAATCCAACCTGATTCTAAGAGGTAGCCAAACAATACATATAGAGGAAGTGGTCAATTGGAAGTTTTTCTTAAAGTTTATACCAACACCAATCAAACTTCCAAATACAGTATTAAAATAGAATAGCAAGATTCATCTCATATCTTTAGACAAAATAAAAATAAAGTATACATATTCCGACCCAATTATTTGTTAAATTTATCCAAACAACTTTCCAATGGGCTTTATATGGATAATTCAAATTTGAATCCTTGAGTTTACTATAACTTTTGTCACTGACTTACAGATATATATATATATATATATATATATATATTGTTATCTTTGCTTTCAATTCAGGGGTACAAGCAACCTGGGTACAAATTACACTTTTGAATGCTCAATCTCATCATTTTTTCCAACAAGATAGTACTATATCAATGGAAATTACTTAAAACATTTCCCTTTCTTTATCCTTTGGTCCATTACCTACAACAGTTGCTCGTTTGGAAAGGCGTTGTTACATGGCCAAAGTCATAGCAACATAGGATCAAAGGACAAATTCATTCCACATAAATTACACACAATATACAAAATGCTTCAATAATAGTAAGCATACTGATGAGCAAAATCTTCAGTTGCCATATAAAGACAAAATGAATTAAAATTCAGATTTTCAGACGAAATATAAAGAACCAGTCTTGTTTCAACATAATAAATAAAAGCTCAAATATAGCTAGCTATACATGATAAGATATCTAGCAGCTGCTCTACATAGAGCCATTATGTATATGCAGCTCATATCACCTAAAACATCATGCCTACACATATGAAACGCAGCTCATTGCCTTCTGCAGATCCTTTTAAAACATAGCCAGGGATACTGCAATAAATATAAAAACCACCTACCCCAACTCTTGAGGGGATGGTGGG
>BEXV01000109.1:346957-360754 GCA_003118195.1 Hemicentrotus pulcherrimus
GCCTAACAATGCTTTCAGGATAATTCATGTAGGTTGAATGACCTTTGGTATGAATTTGTTATTAAAACCAAATCGAATATCATGACAATAGCCATGATATTAAAGAAAGATTACAGTGGATAATATTTTGATTTTCAACGTAAGACGTTGAAAATCCAAATATGAGAGAAATGATCCATCTGTTTCCAAAACATCGTTTACGAAACGCACCCCCTACATCGCACCAAGACAAAATACATTTACTTATTAACTTGTATTCTATGATTATTCCAAAGGGGTTTACATGCAAAATAATCTACAGTGAATTGAGTAAAAGGCCATGTAATACCTCTCCTCAAAATGGATTGCGCATTGTAGTGGCTAATTATTCTTTGTAATAGTTAGCCCCCATGAATAATTGAAGAGATGCATACGATGGAGGCAAGAATGATTGGACCATATGAAGAGTGACATTTTCAGAACAAATCAATCTTATTATTCATGATATTTTAAGTGATTTAGAATGAATAAACATGTCAGGCATTTTAAACCGACCATCATCGTCTAATATTGGCCTATTTTTTCACGTTCAATTTGCCATGCCATATAAATTCGAGAAAACATCAATCGATATACTTCATAATTTCTAACTTTGCTTCTGGAAGAGATTAAAAATAGGTTAAATTTAATTTGGTTGCAAATAAGGATTTTACTATGGCTACCCTCTTTAAGGGAGTAAATGTTCTTTTCAACCATATCGTCATCTGATCTCTCATTGAACCTTTTTTTTGACGAAATTATTGTGAGCAAGCATTTCTGATAATTTAAATAAAAAGTCTATGCCAAAGTATACCTAAAATGTCCTACAAATCGATATTTTGTCGTCAAGTTAATAATGAAATACCCTTACCCAAATTCTTCAAATTGAAACGTTTTAATTCGAAGAATTTCGAATTGATGGAGATTATCTATACACTGGAGGCCAAACATTATAATAATTGAGATTGTGCAAATATTCAACGTAAGATGGCGACATAATAACTCATTGGCTTTAGACTCATGGATCACGTACCTGCAATTTCAATAAGAGTAAAGCTTTCCCTCTCTTTTGTTATCTTTTTTTTTGTATTTTGGAGTAGGGGCACAGTTTTTGTGATTTACCCAGCAGGGTATCATAGTTCCTAGATATACGCCACTAGTTTGTTATAATTATCCCTACCCGAAGGCCTGAAATGCTCAAGAAAAATAATACTGATTGACTGATTATCATTCGACAAGCTTCCAACATACAGCAATATACAATAATAACAGATACAAAATAAATCAGCTTGAACACGATAACCCACGAAAGCTCGAGAGCTTATTTCCAGCGGGGTCCCTTACATACATTGTATGAAATTAATAAGTTAAAATATTAATATTTACAGACAGATAAGGAAAATGAAAGAATTACTTTTTAAAGATAATAATAATAATAACAACATTGAACTGATGATAGCAATGAAAATAAGAACAATGAAGAAGGAGAAGAAGGAAATGAGGAGGAGGATGAAGAAGAAAATAAAGATGAATTTTTAGAATTTCTATAACGTACGAAAATATAAATAGGCCTATATACAAAATGAAAAAGTATGAACCGGCAGAAGAATACAAATTCCAATCATAAAAATTATAACATGTCATTCACTTCTCTTCTCTGACTGTCAAGTATTAGGTATTCCTAAACTTCCTCTTAAAATGAGCATAGTTTGTTTAATCTCCTTTACACCATTCGGAAGGGAATTCCAATGCTTTATGGCATTTTAATGAAACGAATTCCCAATACTACCTACTCTTTCTGGCAATTTAAAGTTGAATCGGCTATTTCTTGTATTATAATCATGTACGTCAGTAACAAGATCGAAGTTAGATCGAATATAATGATTCGACCTAGTATGATATATATTGTATGCAAGCGATGCAATACGAGTTGTTTTGATCTTTGGTCGACTTCAAGAAAACCAGCTTTTGAAAGTTCGCTGTAGCCAACATGAGTTCTTGGAGCAGAACAGTTGATAAATCTCACCATTTTGTTCTGTATAATCTTCAACTTCTTTTGATCTGATTTGTTTATGTTACTATACCATGCAGGGTTAGCATAGTCAAATAAACATTGAATAAGAGCAAAACAGAATGTACGTCTTGCTTTTAAATCCATACAACTTGATATCTATACAAAAATTTTAGACGAGAATTTGCTTTTTATACAACTTATTCTACTAAAGATGAAAATGAAAATTGCGCAAGCCAAATCTATGCCTGAATTCTTTACAGAATCTTTTCTCTTGATTACTTGATTATTGTGTGTCACTATGAATTCAAATGATTTTTAGAACTACTTTTAGAACAAAACAAAGTGCTTTCTGTTTGTCCCAAGTATAAAGAAACCGTATTATCAGTCATCCAATCGACACACGTACAGCTGTTCACTGATATGAGCTTTTCCTCAACACATTAGGATCAGGATTTTGATAGAGTACGCTGTCATCTGCGTACAATAATAGTTTAAAGTTTTTTTTTATACAAATACACATATCATTTATCACTTAAAAATAGAATTGGGCCTAAAATGCTTCCCTGAGGGACACCGCATGTTATAGGCATTAGTTTGGAACGAATATCATGAATGGCCACTACTTGTGTCGATCTGAACCAATTTAAACTTGCCTTATTAAAACCCATTAGTTGTAATTTCTTCAACAAGCTGCTATGATTAACTGTATCAAAAGCTTCTTGCAGATCAAGGAGCACCATACCAACAAAGCGCCCTTGGGAAGTTTCTGTCCTCAAATAATCGGTCAAATGAATTAGACATGTTTCAGTCGAATAATCATGTCGAAAACCAGATTGAAATTCATCACTTTCTTTGAAAAATCTTTCAATTTGAACACAGACCGATTTTTCTAGAATCTTTGATGCTATACGCTTAGAACAGGTATATCGTTGCTAACATCAGTTTTATCTTGCTTTTTATAAAGCGGGTTATAAAGTGGAGTCACTTTTGCTATTTTCATATCCTCTGGAAAAGTACTTGTCAAGATAGTTAGGTTCATTAAGTAACTTGAGGCTTAAATAAAACCTTCGCACCATCTTTTAGAAATTTAGCTGGAATCATGTCTAACCCAGTACTTTTTGATACATTCAACTTACGTAACTCTTTGAAAACAAATTGTTCACTGATTGGTAATAACTCGAAGCTGTTTTCACGTATACCTCTCCTTTCGTAAAACTCACGAATACAATCATTGTCGGCNATTTTGTGAAATGAGAATTGAATTCATCAGCGATGGCCATCTTATCATGAAATAATTCCCCATCAATTTTAATAACAGATTCTTGTTCTTTTCGTTTCTTATTTTTTAATCCTAAGCTTTTTAGATTCTGCCAAAGCCTTTTCGAATCTTATTAATTTTCTTCTATCTTGTTTTGTAAGTAATCGAGTTTAGCCTTTTTTGCCTCTCTTTGAACCATATTTCTATGTATCTTTTATAGAGGGTCTCATTTTTTGCTATTTTCCTTAATTTCTTTTGTATACTATATTTCTCTCCTAAATTAGGGAAAGAATATCTTTAGTCACCCAAGTTTCTGATCTTTGTTTTATTCTAATCCGTTTCAGTGGTGCTATAATATTCAAATTTAAGATAAAAACATGTTGAAATATTGACCATGCCTCATTTACATCTGTGCAGTCAGTTATTCCTGACCAATCAACAACAGATAGTTGAAGATCGAAAGACTCTTCTGTATATTTTTCATGGATCTGATATCATGAGTCCGGTGATGACCTATAGCCAGTCTAATATTTTTCCGTGTACAGAAAGTAAAAGAATGGTCGCTTATACCTAGATCAATCATCAATGACACCACTTTGACTTATTTTTGTTTTCTTTGGTACAACCAACATGATCTAGTAGAGAAGAACATGTAGGTGTAACGCGTGTTACCTCTTTAATGAGTTGAATAAACCCGTGAAGACTCAACAAATATCATTAGTCCGGTGATGACCTATAGCCAGTCTAGTATTTGTCCGAGTACAGAAAGTAAAAGAATGGTCGCTAACACCTAGATCAATGACACCACTTTGACTTATTTTGTTTTCTTTGGTACAACCAACATGATCCAGTAAAGAAGAACAATAGGTGTAACGCGTGTTGCCTCTTTAATGAGTTGAATAAACCCGTGAAGACTCAACAAGTCAATATATTTTTTAGCCAGTGGCGATTTGTGAAGAAGACAAATATTCATGTCTCCTAAAAGAATTATTTCGTCATCCTTCTTTAATGTATCAAGAATATTGGACAATTTCTCGATAAACAAATTGTGTTTCGGAGGTCGATACAGAACGCCAACCAAAATTGGTTTTGATCTTGGTATAAGCAAGTTAATCCACAGGGATTCCGTATCTCCAGTTATAGCATCCATAAATGCAATATCATTTCTGATATAGAAACATAAACCACCTCCAGAGCCAGAGGATCAATCATGGCGTTTTCAATTTCTTCATCATTTATGGATTATTGTTTAACCATGTTTCAGTGAAAGCAATAATCGACAGCCTTTTTCTTTTCAACCCATTCTTTTCTTATTCTTGCTCGCTGTCATATATTTCTTGTCACCTTGTCCCCTACTTTTCTCACTGTGGCTTTTTCTCCTTCTCATTATTCAGTGTGTTTGTGACTTTTATCACTGATCAGACAATCGCTATGCCGAAATATAGAAACAGAACAATTTTATTAAATAACATCATGATGATTATTATGCCTAATCATTTTGGTCAGTTTTATTTTATTATTAAACTTACACCATAAACATTAATTGACCAATCACTGAGGGCACCGAAAAAACTCGCCAGCAACTGATTCCATTATACATCTGGGCCCCATTTCACAAAACTTGTCATCACTGATGACAATCAAATCACAGTTTTGTTATAAGCTAGTATAATGAAATACTTGCTTCTGATTGGTTTAATATCATTTGTCACAGATTTGTGTAATTTTGTCATTGGAAAAAGGCTTCGAGAAACGGGTCCCAGGTTCAATCTCACTTCTTTAACTATAGCGTGTCCAGGGGGGGNTTTATGAGATATTTAGAGGAATATGTTGTTGAATTATCTGTGCACCAAATTATTATTTTCTTAATTGCTTTTGTCAGCTAGTAACTAAACAGGATGTCAAATAACATTATCAATCCCGTGTTTATTTCATATTAATGTATGCCCCAAAAAATGTCAACAACACGGCTGAATTAATTTGATTTTTTTTCTTTTCTTATCATACCGACTTGATCTCATATTAATCATTTGCAAACTTTAAATTCCTTTACCTACACTAGGCTACTATATTTTATTCGTCCGATTTTATCTAAGTGTTATGCCAAGATGGTCGAACGTTATGCCAATTAGTTGGTCATTATTTAAGTGTAATGGAGTATCTAAGTGTTATATGCTATTGTCATTATTTAAGAGTTATGGGGAGTTATGACAAGTGTTTTATTATGCCAAATCGTCGGTTCATCGCGGCGTACAACTATAATACAAGTGTCAAGTCAATGCGGTCAAATCAAATACAATCAGTGAAGGGAGTGCGGAAACAAAGGAAGGGTCCCTCTGACAAGTAATGTAAATTTCTTCTCCTTTTAATGATATAGCCTTAATATCTGCCATCAGCTGAAGAAAAACTGTTTGGGGTCTGAATAGCACCCGTGGTTACTCTTGATCACTACCACTAGTACCACCTGTACCTGTATATATCGGTCACAGAACTCTACAATGTACGTATTTTAGAGTTATTTGGTATAGGCCTTGATCCCTTTGATTCAGATCTGTTTTGGACCCGGAAGTGTATTCATACTCTATGACCTTCAAGCGCTGGCGCTGCAGTGACATCATCCACGCGAGACACTGTACTGCATAAGCTAGATACGTGTATCAAGTATCGATCATAGACAAATTCATACGCTAAATATTGGAAGCATACGTCGTCTTAAAATCCGGCTTTTACGTGAAAGTTGGAAATTGAAATCAACATGGTTTGTGGAGGGTTCTCGTGTAGCAGAAATGCGCTGATTGCGCTGAACAGTCTATATATTGTGAGTATAACCAGCCTCTTTGTGACTTATTTTCACTTGAAAAATAAGATTAAAGACTAGATCTAGATCTAGATCTAGATCTAGATTCTAGATCTAGATACCTCTAGACCTAGATCTATGTCAGACTCAGAGAATAAGAATATCTGGACTAAACGAGAAAATTTGTATGTACAGTCAAACCTGCTTTAGTGACCACCTGTCTACAAAGACCACCTGTCTACAAAGGCCACATTTGTTGTTTCCCTTGAAAATGGTTTCTCATTGAACTAAAGGAACCTGTCTACAAAGACCACCTGTCTACAAAGGCCACTTTTTGTGTTCCCCTTGGGTGGTCGCTATAGACAGGTTTGACTGTATAAACTATGATCGAATATGGTGGAGAGCATAATAATTGTATATTCCTCTAGGCCTAGGCTCTAATGCTTAAACGAGATCAGTCTACCTCTAGAGTCTAGGCTCTACGTCTACATTATTCCTTAATTTTACATTCAAAAGTAAAGAGTACCGCTTCAAAATTTGAGAAAGACACAACCGACAAAACAACTTCAAAAATTAAAGACAAAAAAAAAGTCAAAGGAAACAATTAGGCCAAGACCCTAGGTCTAGGCCTACTTTTAGTTTTAGCATTAAGGATTCAATTAGGTGAGTACTATATCGATGTAGCCTAGCCGTATTAAATTGGCACCTCGATCTATATACCACTGCGTGAAGAGTTATGTAAACAAAACCTAAAATGTGTCGTAATCAAACCAATACCCGCACCTGACAAACCTTCCGAATTACCTTGACTCTTCAGGCTCCAGGTCTCGCCAATGCCAATGGACTTCTTTCTTTTCATACATGTAGAAGTCTATAAAGCACTTTGAAAGAATTTAACCAAAAGGGTGCAAATTAATTGCTTGCCTTCCACGTTTACCCTGAAGAGCTAACAAGTACAAGTAACATGCGGTTTACAAAACGCTGACTTCATGCGAGAGTTCTTTGTTGGTTCTGTTGAAAATACTATTACACATGGTGTACACGAAAAAAGCTGTTTTCAAGTCGCCAATTTGGTACTTTAAGATAGCGATTTGTTAAGTGTACTAAGGTGCATGCATAGGGTTAGTTTTTACTTTTAGTGCAGGAAATTGATGATAGCGACAATTTAGTGTGCTTAGACAAATTATTTGTTACCTTTGCTGTGCATGGGTGGGGTCTATTTGTTTCAAGTTGGATTTGCAAGTTTTTATTACAGATTAAGGGTTCAAGTGAATATTACATGTACAAAGGTGTAGATATATTTAGGAGATAATGTGAGATGTTGATAGATTGAATTTTTGTTCTTACAATTTTATTTTGTATTCCCCATGCAGATTGTGGCACTCATTCTAATCATAGTCCCATCTCTAGCCAAATCTGGATCGTACGTCTCCAGTCTTTATATCATCGGTGGTATCATAGCCTGTGGAATCTTCCTTTTCATTGTAGCTGTAGCAGGTTTGATTGGAGCTATCAAACACCATCAAGTCTGTCTTTTCTTTGTATCCTTTGAAAAAAAATCCTGTGCGTGCTCGAGCTACAGTGTATCAGTGAAATTTGCAGTCTTGTAATCATTTAGGTGACCCCTACGCCCTACCTCCTGTACCAATTTTATTATTATGATTAGGAAAAATGAGACTTCCTTTACAGAGCTTTTATACAGATTATTGCTAATATCAATACTCACATTTTGTAGAAAGGAACGTAAAAATACTTTACAAATTGAAGTAGCTAATGTATGAATGATCTACCTCTAAAAGGTTGTTAGAAACGCTCTTAATGTCCTGTTTTTTTGCCCCTTAATTTATCTCTTCGGGAGCAAAATTAACAAGCTGAATTGTTTTATTATTACTTCGCATACATTATTATTACTACAATAACAATACATGTACATGCAATTACGTACATTCAGAGACCTAAGTGTACATGTACATTGTAGATACTCTTCATTATTTCTGCAGTTTGGGTTTTATTCTTAAATTTCAGACCTCCTGCCAACATCTGACCCTTGGTGTAATTCATACTTGTACATATTGCTGCGATTACATTGTCTATGCTTTCCTTGACAGCTTTCAACTAGTACATGCTCGTTCTGTTCTTGGTCTTCCTAATTCAGTTCTCTGTATCCATAGCAGCACTGGCCTGTGGGAAAGACCAGAGGGCAAAGCTGGTCAGACTCTCATGGGAACACTCGAGTAACGAAACAAAAATAGACATTCAGAAGGGCTTATGTTGCTGTGGCTTTGATAAAAATGATACCAGTCATCCTACCTGTCCAAATGAAGTCAAAAATGGAGTGGTGAGTAAAGGGAAGCAAAGTCATTAGTTTGTCTTGAAAAGGGGATGAGGGTCAGGGAGCAATTTGTCTGTCCAGACATGTTCCCCCCCCCCAAAAAAAAAAAATTAAAAATAAAGAAGAAAGTCCAGTCACTGGTTGCCTTGCAGGTTAGGGGATCATTTACCATACATAAATAATAGACCTGATTCTTAAAAGATTTACTTTTGTCTTCCAAAATAATTCATTTGGGGGTGACCCCCCACCCCGTAACAAAAACCAGGGACCTCAAAAAGTAGTTTCCTATCACAGTTAACTGAAATGTTATGCTCCTTCTGACCTGGGCCCTGTTTCATAAAACTTGTTATCAATAATAGGGAGTGCTATACAAGAACCCACTGTTATTATTATTAACAAGTTACAATAAATGTTATAAGCTACTAATATCTTGGCTTTTAATTGGCTGAGAGCAAATTTGCCAATAGAAAAATAACATTTTTTATATTTAACAAGTTTTATAAAATAGGGCCCTGTGGTATGCCACTGAGCAGGGTTCACGTAAGTGCGTAACACTGTTCAATGAGCAACAATTGCTTTTGTCTTCATAATACATCCCCTGAGTTTGCCCAAGACTATTTTTCACTTCGTTTAGACCAAGGGTAAACAAATCCCTGTCCCCTCCCCCTGCCCCTCTCAAAGCAGCGTGAAGGACAGGGATCAAGTTTCTTCATCAAGAATATTTTTGCTCTGCGACAGTAATAATACCAAAAAGCATCTGTTAACTTGCATGGCCATTATTCTATAGAGGTTGAACAGGTCATTTTAAGAGAAGATTTTTTCTTCTTCCCCCCAACAGAAATGTGGAGACCAAACTTGCCAGGACAAGATGGATGAAGGTTATGCACAGGGATTAAAAATATCAGGAGCAGTAGGGCTTTTCTTCAGTTTAACAGAGGTGAGTGTGTACATGTATGTAATCAAAGAAATATGAGTGTCACTTGCCATATATATATCTATAAATGGCTGATAAAGGTAATGTATAAATGTAATGCTTCCAGGGAGAAATTTCAATTATTTAAACTNCTGCAGTTTGGGTTTTATTCTTAAATTTCAGACCTCCTGCCAACATCTGACCCTTGGTGTAATTCATACTTGTACATATTGCTGCGATTACATTGTCTATGCTTTCCTTGACAGCTTTCAACTAGTACATGCTCGTTCTGTTCTTGGTCTTCCTAATTCAGTTCTCTGTATCCATAGCAGCACTGGCCTGTGGGAAAGACCAGAGGGCAAAGCTGGTCAGACTCTCATGGGAACACTCGAGTAACGAAACAAAAATAGACATTCAGAAGGGCTTATGTTGCTGTGGCTTTGATAAAAATGATACCAGTCATCCTACCTGTCCAAATGAAGTCAAAAATGGAGTGGTGAGTAAAGGGAAGCAAAGTCATTAGTTTGTCTTGAAAAGGGGATGAGGGTCAGGGAGCAATTTGTCTGTCCAGACATGTTCCCCCCCCCCAAAAAAAAAAAATTAAAAATAAAGAAGAAAGTCCAGTCACTGGTTGCCTTGCAGGTTAGGGGATCATTTACCATACATAAATAATAGACCTGATTCTTAAAAGATTTACTTTTGTCTTCCAAAATAATTCATTTGGGGGTGACCCCCCACCCCGTAACAAAAACCAGGGACCTCAAAAAGTAGTTTCCTATCACAGTTAACTGAAATGTTATGCTCCTTCTGACCTGGGCCCTGTTTCATAAAACTTGTTATCAATAATAGGGAGTGCTATACAAGAACCCACTGTTATTATTATTAACAAGTTACAATAAATGTTATAAGCTACTAATATCTTGGCTTTTAATTGGCTGAGAGCAAATTTGCCAATAGAAAAATAACATTTTTTATATTTAACAAGTTTTATAAAATAGGGCCCTGTGGTATGCCACTGAGCAGGGTTCACGTAAGTGCGTAACACTGTTCAATGAGCAACAATTGCTTTTGTCTTCATAATACATCCCCTGAGTTTGCCCAAGACTATTTTTCACTTCGTTTAGACCAAGGGTAAACAAATCCCTGTCCCCTCCCCCTGCCCCTCTCAAAGCAGCGTGAAGGACAGGGATCAAGTTTCTTCATCAAGAATATTTTTGCTCTGCGACAGTAATAATACCAAAAAGCATCTGTTAACTTGCATGGCCATTATTCTATAGAGGTTGAACAGGTCATTTTAAGAGAAGATTTTTTCTTCTTCCCCCCAACAGAAATGTGGAGACCAAACTTGCCAGGACAAGATGGATGAAGGTTATGCACAGGGATTAAAAATATCAGGAGCAGTAGGGCTTTTCTTCAGTTTAACAGAGGTGAGTGTGTACATGTATGTAATCAAAGAAATATGAGTGTCACTTGCCATATATATATCTATAAATGGCTGATAAAGGTAATGTATAAATGTAATGCTTCCTGGGAGAAATTTCAATTATTTAAACTTATTTGTGGCTTACACCCAGTAAATAAGATCGATTGATCAATATGTACCGGTATTGAAAAACAAGTCACACTGGTTCCAAGATTTTTTCTGACTTGTTTTTCAATACATATCGATCAATCGATCTTATTTACTGGGTGTCAGCCACAAATATGTTTATATAAAGGTAATGTAGTAGTGTGATTTGAATAATTGACTAGAGGTGCGATCAGTGATTAGGCTTTCTCTTGTACTGTACATGTACAGGTGTACAGTACAGTGTATGTACTTGCCTACCAACTGTTTGCACCTTTCTTATTTTATTATGTAAGATAATCACACTATGATGTTGATTGCTCACTTTAAGAACTAAATTTTGGTTGCAAGCTGAGTAAGCTTTACTCTATCAGAACTCAGAGTTTTAGCTGCTACATGTACCCAGGCCAAGCAGACAACACCTTAAGAGCTTGCCAAACTACATGTAAGGCTATTTTTTAGCCTGCAATTTGATGAGATTGGGGTTGTTATAATTTAGGCAAGCTTGTCAAAACCTTCAAAATTCTGGTGACTAAATAAGGTTCACAAAATATCCTTTTGTTGTATTCAAATACGCAACAAAAAATAGCACCTCATTTGCCTCATTTGCTCTGTTAACATCCAAAAGGTAAAAACAGTTATTTTATTTCCTATGCAAAAGTGTTAAACACAAACAGAAAATGCAAACATGACACAGACTAGTATTATCACGACACAATTTATCGAGAATGGACAAGTCCAAGGTATTCAGTCATTTTGTGCCCATTACATTACCAAGTAGTGTGGGTTTCGGAACGTACATGTAAATGAACTGCAAGTGTGTCATTTCAATGGGAATTAGGTCCAAGCTTTGGAAAGGATATCAATTTCTTACCATAATCAGATACTACTAAAATCTTAGATATTGATGGATGGAATTGCTTGGATACCAGTTCAAACTGTGTACTTCTGAGCCTTCTATTATTTGAACATGGGGAAATCATTTATATGTACATGAGGAATCAATAATTTTTGTTAATGCTATAGATTTATGCATATTCATATTGAACCGACTATTTCTTTGCCATATTTGCATTATGTTTTGAATTTACAATATGAATGTATAATTTTGTTAAATGGTATTATTCCTATACCTCTCTTGAATAGATCAATCTTTGTAATCTGAAAATGTGTGAGACAGCTGATGTGATCATTTAAAATTCAGCAAATTGTGGTATTTGCTCTTAGAGCCGATATGATAGCTTACTACATTTTACAAGTGTCCATACACCTGTGCATCTGTATATTTGCAGGATTTGTACCACTTCAAATCACATACTGGATTCATTCAATATTTTACAATGTGTATGAATGAAATAAATTCTCATTAGATATGGTACATGTACTCTATCATCAAAATATAATGCAAAAATACCCATCTTTTCAGATGTATGTTTGTCTGTTATCATTCTTGTAAATGTTACAAATATCCTACATATTTCAATACACCCTTACACGGTTAAGGCCGCCATCTTAATTTGCGCGTAAACAATCAGGAGCGCCAGGAGTATCAAGTCTGACAGACATGAGCGCTATACAAGAACCCACTATTAGTATTAATATTATCAATGTTTTTCAGATGCGCATATATTGTTTTATTATTATTATTATTATATTATTTCATTTGAGATTCATTTATTCAAACCATAAAACTCTCACAAATCTGACCAACTACAGGTGTATTAAAATTTATGGAAATTTCATTTCAATGCACACAGTCAAATTTTGAGTTGGGTAATCATTGCGTACCAATATTTGTTTTTCTGGTTTTCCACATTTGCTCCAGCAACATTCAAGCTCTGGGCTAAGTTGGTGTTAGGATTGCCATTGAGTTTTAGGTTAGCTTTAGGGTAATGGGTCAGGGTTTGAATATGAAATTGATCAGGAAGCATTTGTCTCTGGAGCACTTTATTTTGTTAATGCGGAGCTTTGCATACCTACATTAAGGGTTTATTTTCTCTTGTGTTTATTAATTTGCTCATCTCTTTTCACTGTATCATTTCAATTTCTGCAAATCGTGTGCTACAAATTGTAACAAATTTTGTTTCATTTCCTTCTTTGAATCCACACCCCTTTCCTTCTGTCCTGGGCTGTCTATCCCTGTCCCCTCCTCCTTCTCCTTCGTCTCCCCCTCCCTCCTCTTGGATCAATCAACGTTTGTCTTCCTCCCCCTCCCCCTTACCCCATAAATTTACCAATATGATACATGTACATGCATGCACAACTTGTATTGTAACCATGTGTTTGATCTGTAATTATGCTGTTCATGTAAATTGATTTCTCATTTTGTCCTTCCAAACGATTACACATTTCTAAACGTATCCAAATTCACGATTTTATGAAATTGCATACAATGGAACACTTAATATACATGTACATTTGTATATACATTTTATTATATTAAATGATCATGGACTTTAAAAACGGAATCCTTGACCCATTATCTCACAAAATGCTTTTTCTGGTTAATTTTTAATGAATTAATCTGCTTCCACTATTTGTCGATGTGTACCAATACAAATCTGCATGAATTGGTTCCTTCAACCTTCTTTATTTTGACTCTTAATCACCTTGTAAAATATATTTATACTGGTGCAATTGCTTTGCTTTGCAATGTAACATTTTTAAATCCCCAAACCTCTGTATGTTCACCTCTCCCTCAAAAATGATCACTGTTTTCTATCATTGCATCATCATTCTTATATCCTTTTCTTCCCATTTATCCTCAACATCTCTCATATTTCCTCTTCATCCTTTTCTCACTTTCGCACTGGTATACATGTATAACCTTCTACTCTTTCCTGGTATACCCTTTACCTCATTTACATGTACCTCCCCTACTTGCATGCCCCCCCCCCC
>BEXV01000109.1:369602-382977 GCA_003118195.1 Hemicentrotus pulcherrimus
AGAGAGAGAGAGAGAGAGAGGGTGTGTGTGTGCGTGTGTACGTGTTGGTGGGGGAGGGGTAGAGGTAAAGATATGGAAGGGGGTGAGGTGAAAGTGAGGGCTGTGTACAGTTTGTTGAGGATGACGAAGAATAATGGAATCGATGCAAAATAATGGAAGTCGGGAAATTTTTCTTTAATGCATATATACCTATTTTATTAATGATTATTTCCACCTCAGGACATGTACCCATCATACATTCCTCGGTACAAGGCAGCCATTGACTTATTTGTAATACTTTCTTCCTTATTGTTCTTTTCATTCCCATATCTAGCCAATATATTGAATGCCGTTTCGTTACACGATTTCTGCTTCTTACAATCACCCTATATCCATAATTTGAAACATTCATAAATAGATATTGATATGTATTATACAGTGCGACCCAGAAAAAACGAAACCGAGAATTATCGATGTTTTATCATAACTTAATCACAATTATAATTAATAAAGGACATATATTTGTAAAGCTTAGATCCTCTTCTTTCATTTGATGCAACTCATATGATGCATTTTCACGCATAAGTGCTTGCATTTCCATAATTTGATTTTAAAAGTTCGTTTTCACTGGCTGCCTGCCGTAGCAACAAGCAGAATTGACAAAAGACTTAACTCCGTTTCATTGACAATCGGCCTTTCGTGAAGTCTTTCGTCTATGCCTGATCATCAACGAAATGGAGTTAAGTCTTTTGTCAATTCCGTTTGTTGCTACGGCAGACAGCCAGTGAAAATGAACTCGTTTAATCAAATTATGAAAATGCAAGCATCAATTTAAACAAACAGAACTTTGTCATTCCTAGCTCATTTTTCCTGTCATAGGAAAGAGCAAACAAATGAGAAATTTGAATTTGTCTTCGAAATTCAGATACCGCCCGCCAAATGACTTTTTGGTTTCCTTCCTTCAAATTGATTTTAATCACTCATGCGTGAAATATGCATCGAATCAAATGAAAGAGGAGGATTTAAACTTGACAAATATGTGTCATTTATTGATTATAATTGTGATTAAGTTGAGATGAAACATCGATAATTCTCGGTTTCATTTTTTTCTGGGTCGCACTGTAGAGCGCCTTTACACAAACATGCTCAAAGCGCGTTACATTAGTAAATATTAAAAACAGAATATCTATTTTGCTCTCCAAGTGCATACACTGTAAATTTGTTGTGTAAAGCTGTGAAGAGTTATTCACAAAGTTGTGCACTACATGGACCATGTCCTTGTTAATAATAGTTACCTGCATCATATATATTTATATCCAAAATGTGGTGAACTATAGCTAAGTTTTTGCCTATACAAAGGAGAAAGGACAAGGTCAAAACACAATGTTGCTTATTTCAGATTTATTACATGAACTGCATTCTTTGCCGAATGGATGACACAATTCAATTCATATAAACCAGAACCCATGGTTCTTAAATCGGAGTACTTTCTCGTCACGATCTTCAATCCAATTATTATGCACAAGCACGGGCTTCACGGTCTGTGTCCTCCTCCACTGATCATCAAAGTAAAGCTTTCCATTCGGGAACAGAGTCGAATCAAGAACCTTAACTCTCAGATTCCCAAAGTTCTCTTCCAGGAGTTCGTTCAGTATTTTTTGATCGGGAATGTTATCCCTTGCCTTATGAATTCGATCGATCCATTCCCAGACAAACGCTCGCGATGCATTGGTTGCGCGAAAGAAGATAAACCCAGCGCAATAGACAACCTTCGGTACTCGTAAATCTACCTGGACCACCACGTCGTAGTCGCCACCGAGGTGCGGGAGAGGATCTTTCAACCAAACGGTGTCCACGTCACTAAACAGCACATCACTGCCCTTTGCTAGCAGCCGATAGATGTACACCGGTCGCTTGTTGATGAGGACGTTGTAATCATGCGAGAGATAGGCCAACGTCTTATGCGGCGATGCAGCTCTCTGTGTCATAACCGTCGTAATGTCAGGATACCTCAAGAAAGTCCTATAGGCCGCCATGTCTTCCGCGATGGCAAAAATATTGAGACGACTTTCCAGACGGTGGACACTCTCTAACCAGTTCTCGGCAAAGTCCATGAACGCTTTGTTGCTTGTAATGAGGACGATGGGCCCGTCGTTAGATATGTTGAGTTTGTAACGGATGTTGAATTGTTCTGGTGATATCGACGGTTGTGTCGTCAAACGAGTTTGTTCGGAGACAATTGTTTTCTTTATTGCTGGTTGTTGTATATCAGGAACATGGGACTGCTGCAATACTGCAAGACAATAGAAACAATGACGAATTGAGTACATACAAATATTCCTTTCTTTTATATACCTTTACATCAAATACGACAAAAGTAAATTGAAATTCGTCACCCTTTCGTCACCCTTTTTGTCACGAACTATCTTGATGACGTCCGAAGATATAGAATAGAATATTTTTATGAACCCCTTTGAAGAAAAAAAATTTAATTAATGCCAACTATTCCATTAGGACCAAACCACTCAAATTCAATCATCAGCAGGATGTCTCACCCTTTTTTTTTCCTTCTTTTATAAACCGAAAACTTTTCAGATTACTAAGGTGAATGGCGATTGTATTATAACTTGCCATGCATATCCACAAGTTGCTAAATTGATAGGTGTTAGATTTCAATTAGAACTCTGCAAAGAACATTCAAGAAAAAAAAAAAAAGAGTTGAGTAAACTTTTGTGATGAAATTGCTTAGGCTTTTTACTTAGACTATTAGCTACGTCCTCCAATTTCACTGGAAAGTTGTTAAACATAATTTACTTAACATTTAAAAGGAAGTCCTTTTCAGGAAATACATCACATGAAGAGGTATAACCTAATGGGTTAATGTGTTTGATCCGGATCGTTCAACTTTTCAAATGCAAACAGGTGAATATCATCATTTTTTGTATTCATTCCACGTCAGAGCCATTTAACAGTTAATATCGATTGTTCTGTAGGGCATTCACACACACACACAAAAAAATACTCGAGACCACAATAATTGCAGGAGACAGAGATATGCGTATTATGAAGTAAGTCTGAAAAAGTATGAGTCCTAAATTTTTGTTTTGTTTTGCTATGACACAGAAGTCGTAAGGGCTGAAAACGAACTATACTCACTCATTTTCACGACTTATTTTCACTTTCAACACATTGAAATGGTTTTATTTATCATGGAAAACATAATACAATGAATAGGTATATTACACACAAAAATGCAATGAAACGACAAATAATAGAAACAGCACGTGAAAAGAGAAACTAACTTGAAGCAGAGCTTGTTGAAGTGTTAATTCCTCAGATGCTGTTTTATACTGCATTATAAAAGTAACTTACTAAATATGAGTTGCTTGTTTATCTTACCATATAGTCTGAAGCAGACGTAGCATAGTGCCATCATCGTCGAGATAACGATAGAGGGAAGACGTCTCCCGCGGTACCTTGAGAATAGTGAAAAGAAGAGAATTCTAACCATACCGAATAACTATTTGGGGGATTTTAGATTTGTTCCTTTTAATATACCATTTGATTCATGTAAAACATTCATCACGCGAAAGTGAGAGCTGAAAAAATGTTCTTCGGTAGACTCTTGTGTGATTTGTAAAATACTTATTTTCAAATCAACTGAAAAAAGGAAATGGAATACTACAAATCACAACATAAATCCCTTTATAAACTGCACATCTGTTTTCCTTATTATTGACAATACGAAAGAAGAACTATATCTCTCTCTTTCTCTCTTTCAGAAACGATATTATTATGAATTAGGCCAACTGTGTCCTTTTGGGAACTACCTTAAGAGGTCATCATTGGTATTGAATTGCCATGGTTTCTTGGTTCGACAAAAAAATCCCCACAGTCTTAAATAATGAATTGTAATTTGTGTACAATAACAAAAGTCGAAAGCATTTAGTACATATAGGGAGTAAATGTAAATTAATAAATATTCAACATAATGATTTTTAACTGATTAGGATTACGGTGAAAATTTAAGATATGATAGGTAAGGATAGTCTTAAATCTTAGGATGAATTATTAATGGCTACGAATATTGCTTTGAAAGTCGTCAATGTGTTAAACTCAGGTGATAAATAAGAATGAATAAATATGTTGCATGATTCATATTCCAGAGAAAATGACAGTTATCACCAGAAATATAAGATTAAAAGAAAGAATATCGCCATTTTTACATTTTCGCAAAGAAAGAGGACAAAAAAAAGAATAGTTAAAAAAAAAAAGAAAACAGTTATTAGATTGCAAAATCACAACATTTTAATACAATGGTATTATATGATTTATACCAAGAACCTGTCATACCATCTGCGTGTCATGTCGTCAACCTCTTGTATGCATGCAGTCTGTTCAATTGGAGAGACAGGGTCCTAATCATTAAGGATAAAACAAAGGATAAATAGTGACACATTAACCAGATCATCAAACACAAAGGTATATTAAAACTATCTGTAAATGGTAAATGTACTGTGCAACACAATATTCAAGTTGTGATACCATTGTTATGTGATGTTACGGATCGTAGGTTTAAAGGACATTTCATATGTTAGAAAGTCATAATTAAAAAGAAAAGTTATATTGACTGTTGCGTCAGGTTACGGTTGAGTGTTGATTGATTATGATCGCAGAACTTAAGTTCACTTTAACGAATCGATTAGCTTTAAAGATTTCGTCAGGGAAATTTTCTAAGAAACTGCCAGCAAAGTGGTATCAGAAAACTCAGAACCTATTCAAGAATGACTTTTGAACCAGATAAATGACCCAATATCAAAATTTAATCCTAAGTCATTAGTGGTGTATTATGATATTGCCGAACGTGGGTTCATCAACCGACAGATAAACTGATTACCTATGTTTTGTAGACCATATAGTTACCCCAAGACAAACAAAAACTTGGCGAACAAACTCAAATCATTTATAATTATGTTCATTTTATAGCAAATCCACGGAACACGACCTGCACACACAAACTGCGAGTTCGAAAAATGAAATTGGTTGACTCGAATGTATAAGATGTCATGATGCAGTATTTAAAAGAAATTAAGACGTTTTGCTTACCTGTTTGTTTGGTCTAGCTATAGCTCTTGGAGAAAACATTAATTTTTTTCGTAGTTACAAAATCTCATGATATACTGCCTCAAGTCAAAATGTATACAGAACAGTATGAAACACACAGATAGACCTATGGATAAGGCAAGGTTGTGTCTTACGTGTAAACTATAAAGGAAAAGTGCCTCGAACTGCGTCGATTGATTACAAAAGAAAATATAACAATGAGATATTGATTAAATTTCTTCCCCGAAGGAAGTTTCTTCGAACGCACAAGATGCTAGTCTTTTACTAAGGAAGTATTCGTTTAAATGTTATATTAGTTTTAAGTGTATTTGCTGAAAAGAAAGAAAAACTATATCAGGCCAATGAGTACAATTATAATTCGTAATTAGGACTAAAGGAGTGGTATTACATGGGAGGGGGACGCAGAGGTCTATTAGCTCCTAATGAATTTCTAATCATATACTCCAGAAGTGAAATCCCTTATCGCTTTTCTTTCTTTCGTTATTACTTTCTTCTTTTAAAAAAAATCATTATCAACCTTTATTTTTGATCGTCAAAGATCGTGAAACTTGTGCCCTCTGAAAAATACGCTGGCTGTACTTAAAAGGAGACTTTATATTAAAAAAACAAAACGAAGCATCGGGAACGAAGACCAGGAAGTTTTCTTCGCATATTTTGATAGAGTTAATCTTGATAGAAAGACACTTAAAGGCAGAAAGGCAAGCGTGATAGGAAGAGAAAAAGAAATGAGCGAGAAAAAAAAAACATAGAAAGAGAAGAGAGAAGAGGAAAGAGAAAGAGGAGGACGAAGAAGATCAACAACAACATCAAGAATAGGAAAATAAGGAAAAAGAAAAACAAATCGGAGAAGAATAAAGAAGAGTAAGAAGATGGGAATGAAGAAAAATGTAAAATTTAATCACAAGATTTCAAATTTGTAAAGAGAAAATTAAGAGAATTAAGAAATAAGAAAAAATGTATTCCAACATTACATGTATACAATGTGGCTAAACTAACATTCCCTCAAGGACCGAACAACATAGGTGATTAGTCTAAAAAACCTTAAGCACTGTCAAGTGGACAGATTCATTTGATCATTTAATTCGTTCTATTTCCTTTTCATTATCTCTGTTACTTTTATATTGCCCTGAAAAGTACATTCATTTGTACATAAATATTTGGTATTGAAACAATTATTTTCAAAAACTATTTGTATAAAAAAGGAAACATATTCTTCTTTTTTTAAGTGATGCTGTTCCGTTTCACACAAACGGTTGTCGGCAAAGTAATTTTTTTCTTGTGTAAACCGTTTCTTTTCTACGTCAGCCTAATAAATTCCACTCACCGTCTCAAATGGCCTTCTAAACCAGCCAATCGCTTAACTTAATGGATTCCGTTTTCACGTATCAATACAACATTTACTAAACCACTACTATGCTTTATCAAGTGTGTAAATACACCCGTCGATCCTACATAATAAATGCATGTTAAATCGCGTCGAATCTATAACAATGGTATCTTCATAAACTGGTATTTTGCCAAACAGGACAAATGTCAGTGTGCTTGTAAATAGTATTAACTTAAAAATGAATTTCCGTTAACTTTACATTAGACTTGAGTATCATTTAATACTGTACATTCTTTCATATCCTAGAGATTCTTGTACCAATATTGAGGTCACTCTGTCGCGATAACAGTAATGCTAACACACTTAATTCCTTCCAATAATCAGCCACTTAAGATGAAAGGAGCAGTAGGCCTGATGTATACCAGACTGATTAGAAGGGGGTGTATACTTCGACATGATTCATGAGGGTTTTGTATATTATGGGGAATAGCAATCAAAGTTGCCGACTAATGATTTTTTTATTTTATAATTAAGGATTTTGTTGTTGAAGCCTCTGCGTTTCGTTTTTCCATCTCCATCTCTTTTTCGATCAGCCGAAATGGACTTGGTGCAACATGTGACCCTCACCATTCCCCCCTGGTAAACGAGATTGCTCAGGATTATCTTGAAGAATTTTTTTTTTTGCCCGTCTGGTATAATTTTTACCCTACGACAAATTTCGCTTTGGCGCCCTTGTTCGATAAGGGAAGGGGGTCACTTTACCCCTAACCCTAATCATATACCAACGTCCCTAGCTACACCAAGGTCCTAAGACGTAGAAGAATTGGATCTAAGCACGCATATGGTTGTTATTAGTATAGGCAAATATGAAGAAAGGATTTTCGCCGCAGTTGTGATGTCATCGAGAAACGATAATTGAAATAAGTCCTCGCATTGATATTTGCATGGTTTGTACGTCTAATTACTGTCCAAAAGTGGTAAAATCACCGTTGAATTAAAAAACCATCTCATCACTTAAATATACCAACAGGTTGGACGTCTAAAGAAACAGTAGCTCCGTCGCTAAGAGGTTAATGGGTAAAGTTCCTCAGACCCAATCTCAAGATTGAGCATGTTTGCTTGTCATGCAATACCACTTCATGAGGTATTCAAGTGCTTCTCTTGTCATCCGAGGTACATTAATGGCCTCCACTGGTGTAAAAGGTGCTTACTTCGCGTAACCACTGGATACGCATAAACTAACAACAACTAAGTCGCTGAAGTAGTATCATTAATTGAGTATCACCAGCTCGTTATGGGANCTATGCTGATAAGTCCACTTGCTATCGAACATTAATCAATAAAAGGTTTGGGGTATACAATGTAATTAAACGTTTTCTTAATACGATTTATTACAACATTCAAATTCTAGAATGGTAATTTTAGGGGGCAGGGTTTAATTTCCCCTGTTCTTGTCGCATTGACCTTTACTGTACTATGATTTAAATGGCGACACGAACCCTTGTATGTTAATAGGTCGATATCGATAATACAAGTGGGTTAAGGAGGGGTAGCTCTGGACAACGAAAGGAAGGGTAAAGTATGACCAATGTACAACACACCATCCATGGATGTATACACACTTCTTGTGGATTACGTAGAGGGGGTGAAAGGGTGCTGATGTTGTCTCAGCTATTTAGTAGGGTCGTGGTATACCTCAACAAAACAAAAAATCGGGAGAACAAAAGAGCTTGTTTAAGGAAGATCTAATAGACGACGTCATAGCTTCATCTCGCCCAAGGAAGGGTATTGTGACAAGTTTGGGGAATGGAGAGAGAGAGAGAGAGAGAGAGTGAGAGAGAAAGAGAGAGAGAGAGAGGGAGAGAGATGGAGGGAGAGGGAGAGAGACAGACAGACAGACCGAGGGAGAGAGAGAGAGAGAGAGAGACATAGACAGAGACAGAGAAAGGGAGAAGGGGGGAGAAGAGAATTGTTCTGTGATCGAAAGTTTTTTGCGGACTCACTATTCAGATGGCTGAGCGGCGTTAAGTAAGGACGTCTTTCCCCCGATCTCCCGCCGTATTCTCGGAACTGATATAGGCTAAAAGGAAAAGGAAATCTGACTTACCATCTGGTATGGGAACCTAATAACATTCCTCAGGTGAGCTAAAATAAAAGTTTTGAAAAATAAAAATTTCCATTGGTAATCACAAATCAAAACATGAAGTCTGTCTTGGCGTTTTAATTAGAAGGCAGTCTTTAAAGCAGCAAGCAGCGGTTTTCAAGAATGAGTGAAAATCACCTGGCCTCAGAAACTTTCCACAGGAGTGGATGAAAGCGTTTAACTGAATTTCACGGTTGGTAGGTGTTTTATCATAATCATTGTACTTTTTTTCTTAAAAAACCATGGCTACCAGACGTCCATAAAGCCATCTAGTTCTCGAAAACTCAGTCACTTTTATTTTTCACTACATCTTAGCCATTTTTTCTCAAATCAATTCAGGATTATTTTATGCTTTATCCTACAATAATAATAGCACTTTACTTTTGATTAATGTAATATTGTTAATAATAATATAGTGAAGTAAGATGTAGCCTTCATTTCCGAAAAAAAATATGAAATCATCCTACAAATTTAACGATATTTCCGTTTCCTTTGATCTCTTTTCTTTCAGAGTCGTGTCTCTTTACGAATAGTTATCGCTTCCACAAAGCATCTATATACTTGCCATTCACGTAAGTTTGATATTGTTTGGTAATTAACTATTCTTGAAATAAATGTATACATTATATGCGTCATGCAAAGAACAGGTGAAACTAACGCATGTAAAATGTATCCCTTAAACCCGTTTTTTCATCATCAAAGGAGGTCTCTATAATTTTCTTTTGATGATTTCACATTTTCTGAAATGCTGGGAATAAAAGACACGAACATTAAAACGTGTTTTTGTTTAATGGTGATACATTATCACGTTTGTATTGAGATCAAAGTTTATTTCTCAGCCACTGAAACAGTTTTGTCGATAACAGGAGGGTAAATGCTAAACTTAAAGTAAGTTGAGTTAATGGTTTTCGTGATAGGATACATAATTATTGTGTTTTTTGGGTAATTACATCCTCTTTTAGCTGTTAGGACCAAATTCAGTGGATTTTGTTGTTGTCTTGTCAACATTTTTTTATGTGAACTGTGCCATTTTCCCCAAAACCTGGATCCTCCCTAGGTTAATTATAGCACATGATAAATTATGCTACTGTTACGAGTCAAGCAATACAGACACAGGATACAAGAATTCCATTTGGTTCTATATTTATTGATAGGTTCAAACTTAAACAGCTATTTCTGTATCTCTCAATATACACATCCAAATTCAACATGGAGTCTTGCGTGTACAAGAACCTTATTTTTCAGAGCCCACCAAAACATGTCTCTCGATCTCTACCAACATGACCAGGGAGCTAACACTCCTTCCCATTTCATAATTCTAACTCAAAAAGTATTCAAACTGTGTTAGAATGTCCAAGTAACAATGAAGCCTTACACTATTTGCAGACCTGGTAAACACATATTCAAATCAACCGCTGTACCTTGTGTAAGCCATGAATCATGGTAAAAGTACATCGACAGTGTATACAGAGAAAGTATGCATTAACCTGCATAAACACCAGTCCTGCATGTAGTATTATCACCACAATTCTCCCCCACTTGACTATCTCCTCCTGTAGATCAAACAAATCACCAAAACATTATCATTTCGGAACCCTAAATACTCTCATTACTTGCATAACTTGTGAAGTTATCATGAAAATAATTTGTTTGCAAATTCTATATTTCATTATAAAAGTTTTANGGAGAAGAGAATTGTTCTGTGATCGAAAGTTTTTTGCGGACTCACTATTCAGATGGCTGAGCGGCGTTAAGTAAGGACGTCTTTCCCTCGATCTCCCGCCGTATTCTCGGAACTGATATAGGCTAAAAGGAAAAGGAAATCTGACTTACCATCTGGTATGGGAACCTAATAACATTCCTCAGGTGAGCTAAAATAAAAGTTTTGAAAAATAAAAATTTCCATTGGTAATCACAAATCAAAACATGAAGTCTGTCTTGGCGTTTTAATTAGAAGGCAGTCTTTAAAGCAGCAAGCAGCGGTTTTCAAGAATGAGTGAAAATCACCTGGCCTCAGAAACTTTCCACAGGAGTGGATGAAAGCGTTTAACTGAATTTCACGGTTGGTAGGTGTTTTATCATAATCATTGTACTTTTTTTCTTAAAAAACCATGGCTACCAGACGTCCATAAAGCCATCTAGTTCTCGAAAACTCAGTCACTTTTATTTTTCACTACATCTTAGCCATTTTTTCTCAAATCAATTCAGGATTATTTTATGCTTTATCCTACAATAATAATAGCACTTTACTTTTGATTAATGTAATATTGTTAATAATAATATAGTGAAGTAAGATGTAGCCTTCATTTCCGAAAAAAAATATGAAATCATCCTACAAATTTAACGATATTTCCGTTTCCTTTGATCTCTTTTCTTTCAGAGTCGTGTCTCTTTACGAATAGTTATCGCTTCCACAAAGCATCTATATACTTGCCATTCACGTAAGTTTGATATTGTTTGGTAATTAACTATTCTTGAAATAAATGTATACATTATATGCGTCATGCAAAGAACAGGTGAAACTAACGCATGTAAAATGTATCCCTTAAACCCGTTTTTTCATCATCAAAGGAGGTCTCTATAATTTTCTTTTGATGATTTCACATTTTCTGAAATGCTGGGAATAAAAGACACGAACATTAAAACGTGTTTTTGTTTAATGGTGATACATTATCACGTTTGTATTGAGATCAAAGTTTATTTCTCAGCCACTGAAACAGTTTTGTCGATAACAGGAGGGTAAATGCTAAACTTAAAGTAAGTTGAGTTAATGGTTTTCGTGATAGGATACATAATTATTGTGTTTTTTGGGTAATTACATCCTCTTTTAGCTGTTAGGACCAAATTCAGTGGATTTTGTTGTTGTCTTGTCAACATTTTTTTATGTGAACTGTGCCATTTTCCCCAAAACCTGGATCCTCCCTAGGTTAATTATAGCACATGATAAATTATGCTACTGTTACGAGTCAAGCAATACAGACACAGGATACAAGAATTCCATTTGGTTCTATATTTATTGATAGGTTCAAACTTAAACAGCTATTTCTGTATCTCTCAATATACACATCCAAATTCAACATGGAGTCTTGCGTGTACAAGAACCTTATTTTTCAGAGCCCACCAAAACATGTCTCTCGATCTCTACCAACATGACCAGGGAGCTAACACTCCTTCCCATTTCATAATTCTAACTCAAAAAGTATTCAAACTGTGTTAGAATGTCCAAGTAACAATGAAGCCTTACACTATTTGCAGACCTGGTAAACACATATTCAAATCAACCGCTGTACCTTGTGTAAGCCATGAATCATGGTAAAAGTACATCGACAGTGTATACAGAGAAAGTATGCATTAACCTGCATAAACACCAGTCCTGCATGTAGTATTATCACCACAATTCTCCCCCACTTGACTATCTCCTCCTGTAGATCAAACAAATCACCAAAACATTATCATTTCGGAACCCTAAATACTCTCATTACTTGCATAACTTGTGAAGTTATCATGAAATAATTTGTTTGCAAATTCTATATTTCATTATAAAAGTTTTTAACAAATGAGTACAATTCTCTGGTGGGAACACAGAAAGGCTTTAATCTACATAAATTTCTTTTTTTTTTAAATTTTCCTTTAAGACTAATACACAAAACTTCAACCCGAAAAATTCCAGATTATTACTTTCTACCTCCTTTTCAATCTAACGCAAAAAAATATTTAAACAATATTTAGAATGTCCAAATAACAACAAAGTACACTAGTTGCCGACAATTCAATGACATATTCAATTCAACCACTGTACCCTGTGTACGCAATGACAATGGTAAACCAGGGATATGAGAGTTTAAACTCTCATATCCCTGGGTAAACACGTCAATGACCATGCATGGGCATGAATATATAAATAAAAGTACATCGACAGTGTATACAGAGTAGGTATGCATTAACACCTGTAGTCATATCACTACAGTATTGAGATTAAAGTTTATTCCTCAGCCACTGAAACAGATTTGTCGATAACAAAAGGGTAAATGCTAAACTTAAAGTAAGTTGAGTTAATGGTTTTCGTGATAGGATGCAAATTACTTGAAAGAAGAGATTTTTGTTTTTGTTAAGAAATAGTCATCACATTTCATTAGGGTATAACATAATCATGATTCATCTCATTACAAAAGTATTTAACATTTATGGTTATTAAACAACTTTGAGTGGATAATTCTCGTATACTGTTCATATTCCCTTAAACACTGGAGGATTGAAGGGGGAGGATACTGCGTACCCCTTGAAACCCATTTAGTACCCATTAAGTACGTGAGAGTGCCCCTAATTATTATTTTTTTTGGTGTAATTGCATCCTCTTCCAACTGTTAGGCCCCAAATTCAGTGGATTTTGTTGTTGTCTTGTCGGTATTTTTGTGTGTGAACTGTGCCCCCTTCTCCAAAAATCTGGAAGCGCCCTGGGTTAATAAAAGCTCATGATAAATTATGATTAATTTATATGTGAAGTAATACTCTTATAATCAATATTATAGTCAACAATAATAATCAATTAATGACTACTATCAAGCTATTACTCATTGTTATCAAAACATTCAAATAATTGGGATGAATATTTCATTTCAAATTGACAGCATGACGCGGATATTCAAGAGATGGATTTCTCTACTCGTTTGTATGTTTCTGCCCACCATGATGTTCTCCTTTTTATACCACAGAAATGGTGAGTTGCTTATCAATGGTAAACCTATATAAAGAATCATGTAAACAAGATAGAAGAAATCAGGAGAGAGTGAGAGAGAGAGAGA
>BEXV01000109.1:387359-402568 GCA_003118195.1 Hemicentrotus pulcherrimus
AAGTCAAATACACCCCTTTTTTCACGATTCTCGGGCCGGACTTTGTGGCACGAAAAGTACCCCTTTACCGGACATTTTGGCAACACGCATGGGGTCATTCCGACCCCTGAGTGGGGGGGCCGGGGAATACGCTAAACAATCAAACCACATGATAGATTTTTTACCCTGAAGAAGTCTTTAAGTTTACAGATCATGAAAATAGAGTTGATCCGGCTCGTTCGTTTAATTTCAACGAAATTCTCAAAGTAACTGCTCTTTTTATCTTGTCGAAACCATATCACTTGTAAACCTAACCATGAAACTTCTCAGCCTTTTCGTCATACCCACACTTGAGATCAGGTCATGGTATCTTATGTAAACAATTTTTGTCTCGGTATCCTATAATATACAAGCTTTTCTTCGTGATCAATATGTTCCCCATATTTCACATTATTATTTATATTATGTTACATGTCTTTTGATGGTTTTTATCATGCTTTCTCCTTTTATATCTTACGTATATGTATGAGACAACCTTGTTTTGTGTAATGTGAAAAAAATAAAACAAAAACTGAATTATAGCGGCTCGTATTTACAAAGGCGGGCTCAATAGAGTACCGAAGGGCTAACGTCACATTCGCTCATCATTGAGGTTACTGGTTCTAAAAAACAGAGCCTACGCATGAGGTTCCCCTCGACAACATTTAAGCAACGGGCTGGAGCAGGGCAAATTCAATGTCTGGCGCTGGTGTGATCACCACACCAGTGTTTCGCACAAAATTGTTTGGAACTAGCAACCTTGACTAATATGACGTTACACTTCTTACCTCTATAGATTGGTTTACTAACATTATATCAAATTCATGGATGTTTCTTACTACAACTTTTCGCTATGTCGGGCAAGCATTCAGGTCGTCAAGAAAACCATCGTTTAGAAATTATGCATACAAATTAAATGTGTTATTTAACCGGTCAATTAAACCTGGTTTGTCTTCGCTCACTGATTTATGGAAGGTAAAAGGGTCGAGCTCTGTATTCTGCACAAATTGCTGTATAAAACGACTGAACGAAATCAATTTAATAATGATAAATAAAGATAAGAATTTAATTTTGAGTTTACAATGACATAAATTTTGTTTGGGCATTTAATTACAGATTTTGGTTGACACTTGGTACTCCGTAAATAGTTTGACTATAATACCTACCAACTTAAACCATGGGGTAAAGTATGTATGGTTTTATGAATATCGGCAAATAAGTTACATTTCGTTAATTTCCAGAAAGTTCATAATTCCGGAGGTTTGTAATTCTGGCAAATGAAAACGAATCCAAATATGAAAAATGGTTTATAATTCAGAATATGAAATAGGGTTTATACTTCTGAAGGGGAAGGGGGTTCGTTTTTCCAAAAATGAAAAAAGAGCCTTTATCGTTGCCGGAATTGGGAGCCTTTGGAATAATGAGCCGTATTTCATTTTCGGAATTTCGAAACTTCGGATTTATGAACTTTAAGAATAATGCTTCAAATGCTCAGAAATATGAATCCTATTTTACTTTCCTGAATTATCTGGAAAAAACGAGTAACCCAATTAAAGTAAAGCCTGTGTATATACCGAGTACGCTATAGTTCTATTTCTTACACTGCGTACTACCATATACATATAAGTATTTTATATCGCCACAAGAGTATAGATCAGGACGGATTTGGCTCTTAATGTACTAGTCATTTTCACCTACTTACTTTCTATCCTAACTGTTTTGAAAATGATTAATCTTGTACATGAAATAAATTGTTCAGAGGAATGTACACAAAATGTAAGGGGCAATATATATATATATATATATATTATATACATGCCTTTATAGATACAAGTACCAAAGGAAATGATATAAAACTATGAAACATATAGAGTAGGCCTATCATTTTCTTTTTCGGTGAATAGTGACCAGCAAACATAGCTTTGTTTTATACAAGGAATGGGCACGTTGTAATCATTTGTCATCTTCGAAACAAAACTTGTGTGTTAACTTTATATGCTTTGCTTAAATTGAAATCTATTATCATTTTTATCAAAATACATTTCGTGCAATCACGACCTGGGTATGTCGAGGCGTCAAGTATTTAAAAATACAATTTAGGTTTTCATATATACGGCTTTTACTCTACAAAATTATTGGAATGTATAGTAATTCTCTCAAGATGGAAATGGAATGTAATTTTTTTTTATCACTGTGTTCTATACACTACATTATAAACAAACATTCTTGAACTATCGGTATGATGATAAAAGGCATACAGGACTCGTAAAATATAAATTTCAGGTTTTAAGGCATTATCTTCGGTAAGCATGGATGTACCATCGATGTAAAACATAAATATAGGCCGATGCATGAAATCTACAGTGAGTACCAAAAGTGTCACCAGAGGCACAGTCGCAATATTTTGAGCCTTGTCTAGCATATAGCAAAAATTAGTGACGCTTTTTCCTTTTTCTTTATTTCTTTAGATGTTCCATCAAACATCCTTTTTATCTCTCTTTCTTTTTTTATTTCCTAGTGTATTGTGACGGTTCGGCTATCTTGAAGGCAAATTTGGTCTGACATCTAGCTACCCCCTATCAAAATAATACCTAGCGACGTCTCTGGAGGGCTCTTCTAAAGCATCGCCATTTTTTTTCCTCCAAAGTGATGTTTCATGACATTTTTTAGTGTGCCAAGTTCAAAAGAAATGTCTCTCCCTTCAAAGATTCCCCTAGGATAGTCTATCAATAAAATGATCTAGTAGGATCTGTCAAGTGATTGTTCGAACTAAGAAATCCTCAGAGTCCGTCCAACCCCCTCAATCGTCGATCTAGGAATAGACGGCCAGGATAATCTCAAGAAAAGCAGGACGCTACCATAACAAAGCTTGTATATCCGACTTAAATATTGCTCAATCGTTGTCCACTTTGTTGCACAGTGCATGGAGATGCTTCTGTCAATCATGGCGTCGATTTCAGTTAGCGTGACTGTGTTATTGCGTTGTATTCGGCACCGGTAGCGGAGATCTTGGTCTAAATCCCACCAGGTTCTTTGGGATACATTTTCTTTGCTATCGAGATAAAGTCATCTGCAATGTCCAACGAAAAAAGCCGGTCCTGAAAGATAGAAAGAGAGAAATAAAAGAAACAATTATTATGTTTCTTATATCAATTTGAATCGGACATCCACCCGGGAATGTCTCATTTTGGTCAAAAACTCAAGTTCAAGTGAGATCTTGACAACTGAACAACTTTCCGAGGACGCATATTCCCTGGACAATTACATCTGCAAAACTATATACAACAACTAAGGACAACCACCCATTAGAATTGTCCTCGAATACCTACACTTTAGAACTTATACACCCATACAACTACCCATAGTCTTTGAAAAAGCAGCCGAACAAACTATTCGTTAAGGCAATTACCACCGAGGAGAACATACCCTTGACATTAACTATCCTCTAAGACAATTACTCCGAAAGATTATTATGGAAGTTTTCCCTAGACCACTACTCTCTATAGAGCATCTAACCTTGGAGAATTACTCTATTGCTTATATAATATTCCCCAATCATCTACCCACAAAAATATTGTCCGCGTACCATCCGGGATATTAGGTACTTTTAGATTCGCACGAAGACAATGGGGATTGCTACGATCGACGTCCTTTTAATGCACTGGCTTGAATGGAAGTTGCACTTATCAGTCCACGCAAATCTAAAAGTCTCTATTATGGGGCAACTACGACCAATAGCTTCCATTATACCAATGTAAGAATTTTCCCCGGATATTACTATCCTCTGCTAATTGTCCCATTGATAATTCTTTTTCAAGGGTCTTTCCTAAGGAATTAACTTGTCCTTTGTGGTAGTTGTCTAGGGGATAGAGGTTCGGATGTAATCGTCCAAAAGGTTAAGTTGTCCTGGAGATGATATAAGGGACTTTAGATTTGCACGTCGACAGCTTTGACTGCAACATGTGACATCATTTTAAGGCACTGCGCATGCGTCACGCCGTTTCAGTCGGCAATCGAGAATGCGTCAACCTTGATTTTCCTAACTATAGTACGGTACTAGTATGCCGCGTGCGCAAAAATATACAGTTCCTCAGGTCCCTTCCCTGCTTTTATGTAAGCATGTGTTGAACAGGTGTCACATGCATATTCACCTGTTCTACACATTTTTACATAATAGCAGTGAAGGGATATTTTTTTGTCTACCAAAGCAATTGTTGAGGGTAGAATGAGGAACTGTATATTTTGTCCTCTTTCTTTATCCGGCATGTTCATAGTGTTACTTCCTGCATGCATGTATATCGTCGAGTGAAATCTAAAAGATTTCTAATTGTAGTCAACATGGGCAGTTGAGTACGTTGACACGCATGATCAGTCGGCGTTCGTCGTGTTCTCGTCCACTAAATCTAAAAGTCCCTAATCTAGAGAAAATTATTCGAATGCAATCAAACATCTGTATTATGTTCATAAGAATAACGCAATCGAAATGGTGCATCGTGTACAAGAGGCATTATAGCCACATAGTAGTGAGTGTCCATGTGTTTTGCAACATAATTCGCTGATACCAGGTTTGGTTGAATTACCCATTAATGTGTACACAGGTCTCTGAGGCAGCGAACCCGTTGTCCCACCCGGAAATGCTTCAGCTTGTCCTCGTAATTCGAGGGTGAGGAATGTTTTCTTATGACAAGCGGTAGGTTCAGCGCACAGTACATGACACAAGACCTGTTGGTTGTAAAAGTGAAGTCCATTCTTGGTAAGCACACAAAAGGAGTGAAATTCTCCATGAGACCACTATGAGCCTTTAAGCTAATACAGTCAAACCTGCCTATAGCGACCGCCCAAGGTAAACATAAAAAGTGATCCTTGTAGACAGGTGGTCTTTGTAGACATGTTCCTTTAGTACATGTCCTCTGAGAAACCATTTTTAACGGAAACGAAAAGTGTAGCCTTTCAGTGTAGACAGGTGGTCTTTGTAGACAGGTGGTCACCAAAGCAGGTTTGACCGTATTTCACTTACCAGGATTATTCCGTATCGACTGTCTTGTACTTCAGCATCACTGAAGAGATCGGTCTGGTATATGATGACTTGATGAAGATTGAGAGCTTGGTCAGATGGCGGTTCTGGTTGCGTCATTCCGGAGGCAGAGCTGACCCGAACAAGCTGTTCCGCCTCAGCATCAAAGCCTTTCAGAAAGTTGAGATTAAGAAAAATTAATAAAACTTTAAAAGAATAAAAATAAACATAAATTTTTACAAAACAAAATTTATCGTGAAAATTGAATTAATATTCTTCTGCTCACAACAAACTTGGCAGCATATTTTCATGTATGATAAATGACTTAAAGATTTATCCCTTGTCTATTTCTCTCTATCTCACCCCCCCCCCATTTCTCCCTCTTTACTAATCTTACCTAATTTTTCTAAGCATTTACGCCATCTATCTTGAACGCGTTTCCTCTGTAACCGAATTGCCTGCATTTTTTCGTATGTGACTTTCTTCTCCTAAAGACCAGAAAGAGAATAAGCCCTTATGAAATGAATGGTTGAAAGTCAAGACATTGAATCAATAAATTAATTAGTAGAATATTGCAAAATGGGGTAGATACTAATAGTATTTAGTGCACACGGTCTCTTTTATCTTTTCTTCTTCATTCAGTTAATGATTTTTTAATTTATGTTTAATTACATAATTAATAAATGTACTCATTCATTCATTAATCCCCCCCTCTCTCTCTACCACCCTCTATCTTTCTCTCTCCCTCTCTCTCGTCTCATCTACAAGTATTGTGTTTCATCATGTGTCGCACTCTGTCTTCTTTTTTCATCTTCTCTAACAGGTTCTCACTTCTCTCTCGTCCTCTCCTTTTCTCGGTCGAAAGCGAATTAAAAACAAATTGGGCTATGTATATTCATTTTCAGTGCTAATTCATCGCTATCTCCGATGTTGCATTAGTTTTTGATCTCAAGTTAGTGTCCTTGTTTTCATCATCGTTATCATATAAGGTTTTTTTTTATAATATCAAGCGATATGGATGAGGAGGAAAACAATGCCGTATCTAAAACTAGTAAATGAAAAGCTGATCAATTATTATCAGCCAGCCTGAATTTACGTTGAATAAAACAGTACTATACTATTATGGAATCTATATTATAGGGGGAAATGCATGCTTTATTTTCTGTACCCATGGACTTGTATACGATAATAGTCCATGCTGTATCAGAAAATTAGAGAAATTAAACTGTGAACATGAGAATAAACATGTGGTGTTGGTGCAGAGGAGTCACTAGAGATGGGGGAGGGGTGGGTTGAAACCGACGGAATACATCCCATTCAGAAATCTGTAGGCGAAATTTCCTTTTTTCAAATGTTTAAAATATGGGTTTCTTTCTTCTCCTTTTTCTTTTGCTTGCTGAAAATACTTAGGCAAAATGTATGATTTTGTTTTAAAGTATTCCAGCGGTTCCCTTTACGGAGGGGTTGTAAAGTGAGTGGGGTGGGAGGGGAGGGGTGCTCGTCGTTCATGTATGTTATTCAATTAAAAGGGCATCAAGAATACAATTTTAGCGCGTACGTGCCATTTGACACAAAGCAAAACAACATCTCCGCGATGATACTTCTTTTTGGAATGTATATTGGACTCTGGACCTGAAATCACTTATCCCATATCATTAGACTAAACAGAGTTTATATTAACCCAAAGATTGACCTAATATTTCAAAGAAATAAATACCATTCCTGATTATCGTACGACTTTGATCTTTAACCTTCTGCACGTGATAAAACGAATATACAGTCAGATTTTCTTTCTTTTGTAAACATTTCATACATGAAGGACGTTTGAGCACATGCATTATTCCATTAATCTTGTTTTATATTAACTGATGATTATAGGTGCATGTTGAGGCTGATAACAATGTTTTAAAACGAATTTGGATTGTCTCCAGTAGATTTGTTCCATTTAGATAATATTCAAAGGATGATTTTCCAGCCATCATTTAGGAGCAAAAATCACTCTCATTAACACAAAGTAAATTTCTTGTTCTATCGATAAAGTTTGTTCTATCATCTAGATGTAAAATATTGTTATTCACGTACACAACAGATAGAAAATTAGTTCTTTTCTTAACAGAACTTCGGTGGGAAACTCACATGTTATAATCCCACCTTGAAATATTCATCATTTTCATATCTTTTTTTGTGTTTGTTTGCTTATGATAACACGTTTGCTGACCTGTTTTCTCTTCTTTTTTCTAAAGGTATCTAATATTTCGAATCGAATGATAAACTTTTAATCCTATAAAAGGTTTGTTGAGGCAGATTTTACCATGTTTGTCGTTGCTTTTCTCCAATCTTGGATGAGTCCATAAAGTTCTCTGTCTTGGCTTATCCTGGTGTGTGTGACGTCATAGGGGTCGGACCAGAGGTTAATGTCATCTTCCCAAGATCTGTAGCTGGCTTTATAAGCATCGACCAAACAACCGCCTCTGTAGCGAAAAGACGTATGTCTTGAAGTTAAAAAAAACAACAACATTGATATATAGGATGGGATTATGATCTGTAACTAGCTATAATAGGCATCGACCAAACAATCGTCTCTGTAACAGAAAGACGTATGTCTTGAAATTTAGAAAGGGTAATGAGCAGGATCGGATAGTGATCCGTAGCTAAAGCTATATAGGTATCGACCAAGCATCTTTCGCAGAAGCAAAAAGACGGATGTCTCGATATAATAAAACCCGTATAATCACGCAGAATAGGATAATAGAAGTAGCATTAATAGAAGTAAAAAAAGAAAAAGAGGTAGAAGAAGTGAAATGCTAATGCTAATAATAATAATCATAATGATGATAATAGCAATAATGACAATAATAATGATATTGACAATAATCATCATAAAAAAATAGTCATAATAATCATAAGAAGAAGAAGAAAATTAATAATGGTAATAATAATAATAATGATGATATAATAATGAATAGATCACTGGATGAAAAGTAGCAAGACTGTATTGCCAAAGGACAGTTGCACTTGCACCTCTGTGATCATGTCAATCTTAAGATGAGCGAAGAATTTTGAAACTATCCACCAGGAAGGAAATTCTGCAAGTGGGTTTTATAAAAATCAAAATATTTAACTAAATATTCCTTTGTAGAAGGGAAACAATTCTTCAAATTTGCTTCTGTCAAAGAGTATTCCATCAAACGATACATGATTTATTATACAACACATCCCAAGTCAACTACAAGCCTATTTATTGATTAAGTTTTTGTATAAACTTATAATGATTATAATACCACCTATAATCTCATATTACACTAAACGAATTCTTACCCGTTTCTCAGTAATGCAGACGTTTCTGTAGCTCCCGGTCTGTTTATAGTCGTTTCCTGGTCATCAATATCGTCATAATGTCTCTGCTTTCTTGACATCCACGGGCAACAAATAGCCATTTTCATTTACAGACCAATGATGGCAATTTGTTGGTCAGAAGGATTCGGCTTCACCTCACCAAGTATTCAACAGTTTCAATGTAGTAATGATTCGAAACAGATAGTAGATATGAAACACTAACTTGTTTTAATGACGTGTCAATCATTGTCTGCGGTTGGAAAATAAAATTATTGGTACCATTATATTTGTTTTATTTCCCCGTGTATGTATGTGAAGAGGTTAAAAAACTTGCAGATATCGAGAGCCGTCAACGCGCGTTGAGTACACACATAGACGAGGTCGTTATATGCAAACATGACTTAACACTTAACTCAAGTTCGTTCAAAATGGAGATCTTGTTACGTAATTGTATCATCAAAACATATCCTCCATGCTAGCAATACAATAGTCACAACTTAAATCGCGACGGTAAAGAAAATGTCAAACAATACAGCATTGGTGCGTCAATTCAGCGTCAGGCGACGACGTCACGATTTTCTTTTCTTTTTCTTCTTTGATTCACTGGACTTGAAACGAGTTTTGAAACGAATCAAACAGGTTTGAGCTTAAATATTGCTGACTGAAAACTTATAACACTTCTACTGCAAAAGAATTTTATCGTGAAACTTTTGTAGTACCGGATTATGGATGATGAGCCTCATACATGCAAAGTCAAACCTTACCGTCGATTCAGTATTATTCGACTACGCATGATTTAAAAAAATCACCTTAAAAAGAAAAAAACTTCTTTATTACTTTTAAAAAGCTGAATACCAATTGCTGCATAATTTGAACTGGTGAAAATTATAGTTTGTCTCGTTGCTTTCTCGGTGTGAATCTCACGGGCATCCTTAGTTTCCCGTGATTTCCTCAGTCAGAATGATGTGAGCCCCGGATGTGAGTTCTGTCACAATCCTAGCGGTATTCTATACATCATAGAATACCACATGCAATAAAACACGACGACAATATCACAATCCTAGAACAAGATATTCCACAAAGAACCAAACACGAAGTTCACTACAAATTCAGATTGAGCAGCAGCCTCTTTCCTCACCTGTAGCAGACTAGTATGCTTACCACACTTCACAAGTAATGTCTGATAGTGAAGCATTCAGAAGAGAACTTATTATTTTGGTCGAATAAAGAATCATTGAGGCATTATGTATCTGTATGAGTCAAACTTTGGTTCCCTTTTCGTTGCGGAAGTTTGCCTTAATTATCAGAGATACCGTATTTCAAACAGGAGTTTGTAGTTTATGATGCACAGCCTCTTTTTTAGCTAACTTGATAATGTTAATAGTTGATGGAGTAATCCCTTTAGCAGCTCACTCAGGAAGTATGAGAATCCACCTTTGACATACATATACCTCTGAATACCTGGGCTCGCTTGACAGTCCCATTTCCTGGAGCCCCTGATGAACAGACAAACCGGCAACTAGAATGCTTCTTTCCTCGGTATATTTCCCGATAAATCCAAAATAGGAAGTTCGTCATGAGTATTTTTCATAGGCGACTCAAGACTACGCACACTGGCATGAGAGCAATGAAATGAAATATCAACTGAAACTGAGCATACTTGGTACTCCAATTTCCCGATTTGTGAATAAGAGGGCTTTACAGTACACAAGTGTTTGGGAAATATGTCGTTTAGTTTTCAAGTGCATTCTATTTTTGAAATCCTAACTTCCTACATCACATTGTTATGTAGTAGGGGAATTTTATGTTGACTATATATAGTTTAATGCAAGGGCTTGGGAATGTGTCTTCTAGATTCATATACAGAGAAGAACCGAAAGTAATCATGCGAGAAATAAAGGAGTGCTAAATACAAAACAAACAAAACAACAACCAACCCCAACCCTGCAAAAAGAATTAGAAAAGAACAAAATCAAATCAAAGTTAAACACACACATGCACACAATCACACTATAAAAAAAATTGTCAGGAATATTCTCTCTCGTCCTTTACCCCCTACCCCTACCCCCTATCTCTTCTTTTCTCCCCTCGATATCACGGTTGTTTTGATTGTTGTTGTTGGGTTTTCTCTCAATGCCTGCTCTACTGTGGAATAGTTCTGTTCATGTTTTTCCCTGACCTTTTCTCTGAATTCATGATTATCTTAGACTGTCCGATTGCCTGTCTGTCTTTCTTTCTCTCTCTCTCTCTCTCTCTCTCTCTCTTTCTTTCTCTTTCTCTCCCTTTCTCTCCCTCTTTCTCTCTCTCTTTCTCACTCTTTCTCTCTCTCTCTCACGCTTAATCTTTATTGCATCCATATTGTACTTTGTATGATTGACATCGCTTGACTGGCTTTGCTTTGATAATGATGAACCATTCCACAGAGAATAACCCTTTGTAAATAAAGGTTGGATTCTGGTAAATATAACATAATTTGTTAGCTTTTTTATTCTTATGATGTCAATTTGAAAGAATATGTCCCCTGAAAAGAATTACTCCAATACCCTCTCATTCGGAATATGACAGGAAAGAGCCGAATATACGTTTGGGCAAAACAATCATGTCACATGCCACAAAGTAATCACATGACCAGAACTCAACTTTATCTTCGAAACAAATAACCTCAATCTCACAACATTTGCCTTGATGTCAATATCGTAAATTCAAGGCTATCGCGTCATTCAGCATCCTGATAATACAAACACAATGTCTGGTGTCAAAGTCCCTCTGCAATCTTGCAATCCTTTTTTTTTTACTCAAAATTAGAAACACAGAACCCTCACATAATTTTTTTTTCTTTCTTTCAAACCTCAGATAATTTATTCTATAGAATAAACCATCGAACTTATAATTTGAAACTTACAGTTATGATGAACATATGGAGTAAATGATGGGTAACTGATCAATAATCAGTTCTCAGTTTTCTTTTTATCATGCCAACCATTACTTTCAAGGAACACATTATAATATTGAAATAACACGTCAAGATCACCAAGAATTTGATAAAACATCTAAATAGCAAGTTCAGTACCCTTTTATGCACCCTATAGAAATCATGTTAGAATAACGTAATAATCATTGTAATGCCTCACATTCAACGGGTAAGGCACAATTAAGGCCATTAGAGGCTTAGGTTGGTTTTCCAGTCTTTACGATATAATCTTGCTAAATATACATTTATTGAACCCCCACGTAGATGGCGTTATTATTTAAAACAGAATAGGGCTCACACACCAAGCAAAATTAAGGCCCACATACGCTCACGTGTTAAATTGAAACTTTCTAGAAATATCAAATATGATTAAGTTTTAATGGAATTCGTTCAAATGAGTATATAAAAATATCCTCAACGTGGTGGCTAACCTTGGCATTTTCCCCGGGTCAGACAAAATTGGTAAAATGTGAAACACGGCTAACTGACATAACTCTCGCCGACTCGCAGATTGAAACTGTAATACAGTGAAACCACTCGGAATGACAGAGATGATGATTTTTGGTGAACTCTTTAAAATTATACAAAGACAAGCTTACTTCAGCATAGTTTCAAAATAGAGAAACTTTAACAACAATATTTAAAAAAAAACATCATTTACTTTCTCAAGATTTACAACTTGTTCTCCCGAATAACTCCGTGCAATTAGTATATCAATATACCGTACTGTAATCCTGTAGACAAGTATATTTATCGAACACACAATGATCATTACATATTCTGTAAATGATAACATTTTTATTAGGTCATTAATTTTGTTAATTTAAAACCTAATTTCCAATTATGTCCCTACAATAAGCTGTGAAATATAATCCTATATCAAAAACCTATTTTATCTCTACGTATATACGACAACAATAAGTAAGTGTTATGACAGAAATACTCCGACGAATTAAGTCTTGATACAGTCGTTTGCTTTTGCTATCCCACACAATATAGCAAAGCTTTTTTATTATTGTACACTCTAAGAAAAAAGGGTGCAAAATAAGAGTTTGCACCCTTTACATAAAAATGAACCCTATTGTAGGAAAAGGGGTTCAAAAAAGGGTGTAATATAAGATTTTGCACCCTTGCCACAAACATGAACCATATCGACCAAAAGGGTGCAAAATAGAAGTTTGCATATAGCATGCATATTCATGATTACTTTCCACGTGTTCACATACAAATACATTTATCAAGATTTGTTAAGCAAATTATGACAATGCACATCAATTTTGTGATTTGTATTTTCCTTCGGCAATCATTGAATAATAGATTATTTGTCTGATCATGTTACAATTACAACCAAAATTTAGCAATAGATATATTGATTATAATGATATATGATTACTTACCAAGAAATATCATGCATGTATTCGTGTACGAGCAAATTTCATGAGTAGGCCTATTCCTCGATGATGGGTGCAGGATTGCACCTTTTATAGGGTGCAGGATTTAACCCCTAAAGGTGCTGCCAGTGTTGCATTGGTTTGCACCCCTAAAGGTGCATTGCACGATTTTTTTCTTAGTGTGTAGAGCATTCCAACAAGATTAATAAAACTTTATATCTACAGCAGTTATAATACAATTTTGGCCTTAGTATTGAATAGAAAAGTTAAACGTATGAAATGCTATACCACAACAATTTGTACGAATGTTATTCAAAACCATAGTTAAACCCGATGCACATGGGACTTTTCTCCATGTCGGCCAAGTACAACAATTCAATACCATTATGGCCACAGGACGCAGTGAAGCATGGGCTTTTTCCCTAAACACTGCGACCAAACAATATTCGCAGTATTAATCTAAACATTGCATTTGTTTTTCTTTTTCTGTAAAATTCCTTTAACTAGACATTGTATGAATGTTTGAAATCTTGAAAGAACGGAAAGAAACTGCAAATCGAAAGGTTATATTCTTCTTCGATATTTGATATTAGATATCTGACCCGAGTTAGCTGAGAGCCAGAAGGGCGCTAATCATACCATCTATAAACAGATACATGTAATTGCAGTGATAATACACCATGAATATTTTTTTTAAACGATGAAAATGTAAGTTTCAATTGTTGTAGACCACAAAGGTGAATTCAAAGCACGATTAATGAAAAACCTCCAATACAATGTGCATTTCGAATGTAGTATCAGCTATTTCTCGCAAAACACACTGCTCATTTACAATGGCTAATTTAGGTGGGGTCGAATCGGTAGCGGTCCCGCCATTTAAAAACAACGAAGGGAAACGAAATAGAAAACGCCGGAAAAGAAAAGGAGAAAATAAATATTTAAAACAAAATGTAAAAGAGAAGAAGGAAAAAAGAAGGGAGAGCAGAAGAAGAAAAAAAAAATCGATGCCGTGATGTTTTGGGGCTATGAAATTGTTAAAGACCCAACAGCTTTCGGCTAACTAGGCGGGTCCTTGGACCCCATTTGTAAATAAAGTGGTTCAGAAGACACCCCTCTGTTCCAGCCGATAAAATTGTCCTTGAAAAAGAGGTTGTGTGTGAATGATAGAGAGAGAGAGAGAGAGATAATTGAGCTCTAACGAAATAAACCAATGTAGAGACAGAGCTATCTTGAATGTTCTGAATTGTTAATAGTCGAGATCGTCCGGGGGCTCTAATTTATATGAGGTTCATTACCGGCTAAGGCACCCCTTTACAGGCACTAAGGTGGGCCCTGGAACTCAACCGGAAGGGCTCGCATACAGTGCGCTTCGACCTAATAAGAGCTGTATGGATTTCAAGGAGAAAATCACAATTTCTATCGCTCGTGAAGGCCATTTTAAAGATTCTAAATTGTTTTTTTAAAAACCCCCAAGAACGACCAGGGGCTCCACCCCCTGGCCCTCAACCCGGAAAGGGTAGATTAGAGTTTCTATCGCTCAAGACAGCTATCTTAAAGGTTCTTAATTGCCTGCACTCGAGAGCTTCAGGGGGATGAACGGCCTGGACCCCAGCCCCTAAGGTGAACACCTTGCCCTACTCGGAAGAGCTCACACTGTCTTAAACGCTCCCAGTACGCTCTGTTTTCAGCTTGTACGAATCATATATTTTAATTGTAATTTTTAATAAATGTGGAACAACTAAATGTCAAACTTTTTGTATAAATTTTTGTTTACATTACAGTCCATTAAAAAAAACTTGAAGAAATGAGTTAATAAGACTTAATTGTAAATATGACGAGGTACCTTTGATCATACCTAGAATGCAATATATATCTATTCAATATCGATGCGTACATGAACTTATCCATTCCCGACAAAGCAATTTTAACCAATGTCGTCACTGTCTTCCATTTCTTTAAAAAGCTGGAACTTTGCAAGTCACTGCTTTCGGCATGCAGCAAGGACCCTCACCAAAACGACACTTTTCGCAGAGATGACACTTGTGTGGCGGTATCTTCCTAAGTTTGTCATCATTCTTCTGCTTTTTCTTTATTCCTAGATGACATCTTTTCATGCTGGATAAGGATAACAATACCAAAAAGAGTAGTTTTATAATCACCGTTTTTAAACTTTAGATACACTGTACTGTTAATAACAAATAAACAAAAACTGTAGGTATCATGAGTAGTCTTTCGTTGTTTTACGGATAGAGTGAGTAAGCATGATAAACGCAAGGTTGTAGCAGGGTATGTGAGTTCATCCCTGGTTGTGAGAAATCAAACATTTGAATACTGGCAGGAAATAGCATAAAAGTCTGTTTTTTCCTTCTAATAATTTACTTCAATAGATGAACACACTGCTTATGGGAAGCGGTTGGTTCCAGCATTAAATCGATAGGTTTAAGAATGTTAATCTTAACCCCCCCCCCCCCCCCCCCCC
>BEXV01000110.1:22396-37133 GCA_003118195.1 Hemicentrotus pulcherrimus
TCACTTCTTAACATTTTCATTTCACATCCCGGAGAATTACGTACCGAACTCGTCTACATTTTTCTCAAAATGATAGTGAAAGTAATCGTACATTTCGCGGCCCAGGAAAAAGCAACAAACTGACTTGTGATGGCGCTTTACAGCAATTAAAAAGATATGACGTGTTCGGAGCAGTGACAACTCGCTTGTCGCGGAAGTTGTTGCTCATCTTGGCAAAGACGGCTTCGTGAAACACTTAGCTGACAAGTTGCGTGACAGTGGCGAGATGCCGTTGATCTTGTATTTATGACTGTTTCGAGAAACGGCCCCCAGTTTGGATAAATTTAGCAAAACAACATAACTCTGCGGTTACGTCTTTTTCGACGATTCTGACCAAATCGATATGAATATTCCAACTTTTTGGAGGGGCTGTATGTTTTGATAGAAACATCAATGAGACTTGAAATTTGAAATGTATTATTCTGATTACATTTTTAATTCAAATATCAAACTAAAATAGTGAAAAACGATCCCAAATTGAAAATTGAAAAATCGTTCAGACACCCTAACTAGAACTCGGTCTAGAACTAGTAGAAGAACCTAGATCTATGTTACTCCACCCCGGCCAGGCTCCAGCTCCGACATTATTTTCATGTAAACACATTTTTGTCATTAGATTTAGATTTAGACAGCAACTGAGCTGCTATGATTTATAAATGATGACACTCCAGTAAAGCATAAAGAGTCAATGATAACGCGTATTGACCCCTAGCATTGCACTACGTGTTAATAGGCAGCATTTGAATACATGAATAGTCAATACACTCACAACACACATATGCACACCATTATGCCGATGCACCTAATTGGAGAGTATGACAGTGGGCTCACAATTTAAATTTTTAAATTATTCTTTCTAACATTGGAAAGTTGAACAAGTATTTTACTGGTATTTAGGTGTCATCAATCGTCACTAAAGCACTGATTTTGAGTGAAATCAGTTGAGTTTTGTACAGTGGTGTTTGAAATGTTGAGAATCAAAAGCACAGCTTATTCTAAAGCCAGGAATCTGGGAATGTAATGCACCTAGCCTAGATCTATACTGTGAATGATGAGCAAGTCACGCAAATCCTACAAAAACACACACAAAATGACGATTAAAACGCTGTTTTTTACCTAGTTATTAGATGCAGTAGTCCAGATCAGATGTCCTACATGGGTGGCCGTGGTATACTACCAATAAATGAAGTAAATAGTCTCAAGCAAAAACATGAAGTTCAGCCACATGTGAGAAAAGTCGGTGTTTATCAAGGCACAAGCGTTTCGCTTGGGAGCGCGGCGCGGCGCGGCGTACNGAACTGATCACATCGCAGGCAATGAGGGCAGGCTTCACAGGAGGACTGGTCGTAGATTTTCCCAACAGCACAAGAGCAAAGAAGTGATTATATTCTAATGGTTTAAGTGAAAAATTGTTTCTTTGATAAGTGGGCTGAAGTATATCTATCCATATATACTTACATCCAATTTATTTATATACCGGTATCTTGATTCATCATTGGCAAAAGATGATAATATGTGCAAAAATAAATCTATTTATTCTGTATTGGTAAAGGTGGCAACAAAAGAGATCAGCAAAAAATGATAATATGTTCAAAAATAAATCTATTTATACTGTATTGGTAAAGGTTGCAACAATATAGATCAGCAGATTAATTCAGAATCAAATGGAAGTATCTCTCATATAATTTGTTATTCTGATTAATCATAATTTATTCCTTTTACCAATTTCTTTGCTAGTCTACACAGATGATATTTATTTCATTTAATGTGTTTGTTGTCTTTCTTCTTTTCTTTCAGAATGTTTTTATGTTTGTTTGCTGGAGTTTCAAATCCAACGCTACCCAAGGTACGTATCAGATTATACTGAGACAAGCAGTATTACCTCCTATAAAAGATAATGGCTTAGTAAATATACCTTTTCTGCTTTAAAATGGTAACAATAATACTTTTCCTGCTGTAAAACAAGACATATTTGCCACATGAAACTGTCTTGAATTCCTAAATCAGGCTGATATTTTGGGGGATGAAACCAGTGCCCAATCAAATTACTCAACACATGTTGTCAGGCCATTGTACAAAACTTAACATTCATTTAGTTTTTTAGGTAATGCATTTCTGATTCTCTGTTTTTATTTGCATGAAGGCTCTTGGTACTGGTAACCAGAAAGGTGTAGCTACACAGGCTTCCTTCACAGATTCCAGGATGAGATATAGAAACATGAAAGGAAAGAGCGTGAAGAAGAGCAGAGAGTGGATCAAGGAGAAGAAAGAACGAAGGAGAAGACAAGGAAAAGGGTGAGTTGATTGTTTCCAAGATCAGACACTATTTTAGCACTAAGCTCCTTCATGTCCTTTAGCAAGATATTGATCTACATTTGCCACACTCGACCCAGGTGAGATAAATGGGTACCTGGTAGTATTATTCCTTGATATGCACTGTGTGCTGATTATGGCTGCCGGAGCTTAACCCTTTGATAACGGGAACCTGGTGGTCCCTGTTAAGCCTATGGGACTTATACAATTCAGTAGTCAACGGGTTAAGATAAAAATGAAGTTGTACAAAAAGGGTTTAATGTAAAGCTAATGGTATAGTGTACCGGTACTTGAAATTATTGATATTTCAAAAATATTAATCATATACAAATAGCATTTTAAGTCTAAATTTTGTACATGAAAATTTGTTATGTCATGAGATAAATGTATTCCTTCACCAAAGCACTGAAAAGAATTTTGGTATTTCAAATCAATTTCTTTGAAATAAGATTTGTTTTCTGTTGTATCCGTATAGATTACATTCATCTTTATAAGCTGTTCTAATGAAGCGTCTGTACGAGAAGTTTAGTCATCCCTATAAGTTTCTTTGTTGATCCCTATTTGTCATCACCAGTCACTTTTCTCACAAGGTTCCTTTCTTCTCGATACAATCTTTGCAGGGAGGTGAGACCAGAATCCAAGTACACAGGAAGGAAGCGATCGGGAAAGGCCTTCTGAGGTTGCCAATTTTAGGAGTGAACCCATCCACTGCCACGAGCAAAAACAGCATGCATATAAAGACGTTGCTATCAATCGAGGTGTGTGGTCTAAATATTGGTAAACTAGAGACAGATATTTTGTGGATTTTCTTTGGAGATACTTTCCTGCTGGTTAGAGTTAACCTTTGAACTTCATAGTCGGCAGAAAGAGCATACATAAAGTCAATAACCGTTTTGGCTTTTGATAACAATGGGGGTATTGAGAGGACATGTCTTTGCAGCATCTTCCTGCAGCTGACGATGCATTATACACAGAGGAGGAGGTTGTTGCTGAATCATGAAGTCGTTTCCTGGAGGATTTATCTGATGACACAGCCTGAAGTGGATTATCCAGTGAAAGCAAGCAAACTATGTGACAAACCATTGACTCCCTCTGTGAAAAAATAGTAATAATATGTCCTGGATGTATGTCATAAACACCAAAACTTAATATGGAGAAATCAAATACAAGATGGTATTCCTTCTTGGTCTGTTACATTTATAAATTTTAAAGGAGAAATTACCCCAAGCTGGACCCCTGTGAGTAAGTGTAGGGCATTTCATCATCATGTTATTATCTGGCCTGTAGTTGCATGCCGCAAAAGTAATATTATTGGTAAAAGAGTATTTTTAATATACACCCCTGTGACTGCAGTTTTGAAAAGGAGATGTCTTACATAGATTTTATAGATGGAACTGTAGATTTGATTATCCTGTTATTGACTCAATTTTAATTTCTTCTCCTTAAATTTCATGAAGCATTATCTTAGCTCCTTTTATGATATATATGGTCCTTTTTATGATTGCAAGTCTTGTGACTTATGAATCATATAACACAATAAAAGAGAAAACAGGAGTTTCCAATTAAAGAAATATATTAATCTATTTGTTGTAAATTGTGACATAACTTTTTTTTTCCATTTTCAAAAGAACATTATATATGTATCTTGATCTTTTGAAAGGATGTGTGTGTGGAGAGAGAGAAAGAAGGGGTGGAGAAGGAGGGGGAGAAGGAGAGGGAGGGAGTGAGAGAGACAGAGAGAGAGAGCGAGAGGTGGAAACTGGAAGATGAAAATTAGAGCAAGCATGTAAAGAAAAAGAAATGGACCGAGTGTGAAAGAGAGAATGAAAGTGTCACAGTTATGGTAAAAAGTGAGAGAAGGAGATTTGAAATTAATGAAGTAAAAGAGAAAGATAAGATGACAAGGAATATATGTACTGGTATGTGAAGAAATGAAAGATTAGCAGAAGTATAGAGATGGAGTACAAAGATACAATGGAGATAATGAAGACTGGTACTTTATAGAAGTGGATCAGAATAGAAAAAGGAGAAGCATTGAAAGAAATTAAAGCTTATAAACATTTGGATGGATTCAAAGATCTGGAATTTTGAACGGTTGAAATCACTGTAAAAGAAACTTCCCATTGGCAAAGAACACCAACATTTTAGGTTATGATAAACTTTTGGCATCATCTGTCTACACGTCATATGGACAATCTAAAGTGAAATCAAGACAAGGGTGTATTTTTGTTGTTGTAATGTAGGTAAATTGGAAGCTCTTCAAAAACAATGAAAAAAAAAAACCTCGTAAAATTTTTATCCCCTGTCCAATTTTTCTTAACTTTCCTTCCCCTCATCATTCTTCCATCCAAGCCAAATTTACATGAAAGGTTTTTTTCTTCCAACAAAGAATGAGGAAGAGAGGTACACACTGAGAGAATATCACTGCCCCCCACCTCTCTCTCTCTCTCTCCACCCACCTAATCCATCCCATGGTTATTCCCAACCTGATCTTGGCTTTGAAAAGTCTATGCACGTTCCCATTAATCATTTTCATACACATTGTACATTCACACAATCACCTTCGTCAATCGCGAATCGTCATTGGGTCCAGCAACAAATACCCTGGGCTTTTTGGTTAGGGTTGGGTTTTAGGTTAGGTCAAGTGTTAGTGTGTGTGTGTGTATTTGGGTTTTTACAGACGTATATCAATCAGATATGATTATTTACGTCTGGGGACCGACTTTTAACGTCACCATCCGAAAGACTCGACTCAGTTTCGAACCTGCGTCCTCGGCTGAATCAGTTTGTAACCTCCACTGTTAGCTGGATTACAGGCGCACGCCACAACGCCTAGTTGTTAGGGTTAGCTACACCGTAGTCTCGAGTCCAGGGGTGGTTATTTTAAGAATTCAACACAGCAATTATCTTGGGAGCAAATGTCCAACGACCTTTTCAATTGCCTTTCACAATCATCATTCCAACTGCCAAAACATTACTCCACATCATTAGCACACTATATCACTTTTTTGGTGTTAATGACGAGACGTATCACAATTCTTTTGCAAATTCAAACCATTTTGATTTTAATTTTAGTCCACAATTTGAATGTCATCCGCGATAGACATATACATTTACAATGCATTTCAAAAATCATTACAAAACGTTCTTCCAGGAACATCTGAAAATAGAAGTAATTACAGATGAATTTACAAATCAATTTCCTATCCATTTATATTCATGAGGGCCGTAAGAATTTGTCTTCACTCCTTTTTTGATTTTTTTAAAAACGGAATTGAATTTGCAATGAAAGGAGATACTTGTTTTCCTAGTGCAGCAAGGCTTGACAAACAATTGAAAACAATCTCGCTTCAGAAAAACTGAACTACATTGAAAAGTTGACACTGGTACATGTTTATTTTCACAAATCAAAACAAATGGGAGCATGAATAGAATAAGAAACCATTGGGGACCTGTTCAGATGAGCGAGAATTTTTTCAATATCCTGAAATAGATCAAGAATCTTCACACTGGGGAAAAGATTTCTTGTATCCGATCGGTAAGACACAAATACAAGAATGTCACAAAAAGCGCTAGCCTAGTTCATTCAAATATTGGATAAACTTCACAGCAACCCTGGTGAGATATTTGTCGGGAGAAATTAATTTTGATAAAGGCTAACACAAACATTCAGAAATGTATATATATCTTTTTCCTCAAGTCCAATAACAAGCATATAAAGCACTTTCATTTCTCCTATATGAATATGAGTGTGAGATACAAGAATCGTATGAACCTGTAGCTGCTTGAGCTAACATGGAAATCAAAATGACATTTAACCAAAGAAATTATAGACAAAATCAAAAAATTATCCCTCTCTTTCCACTCCTACATTTTATATAATACATGATTGAATGAACAATATGTATTTTCATTAAGAAATATATGAATAGAAATAGGCTGCTTTAAAAGAAATGAAAGAAAGAGATGACTATTCTCATCATTTATTGTACTTTAATCTTTTACAAGATATGCCAGGAGCATAGTTCCCTGATATTGGCCCTAACCTGACTATGTAAACGGAAGTCCGGATGACAAAAAGCTTTTACACTCATCAGAACATACACAGAGCTTTACATACAAACTACATTAAATATGTTAACAAATACCAATAGAAAAACAAAATGGTGGAATTATCTTCTTTAAGAAAATAGATAATATTTGATGAGAATTAAAAGGGATTCACAGTTATCAACCTTTTGATTCTAAACAAACATCACCTTCACTAAAAAAAAAATTGGAAAAATAAAATGTTGATGTACAGTCAAAGGACCATATATGAATTCATATACGGTACAGCTATATTACAAAGTTTGTTTTCATCCAATGAATTTGATGTTATATCACTGAAAAAAGAATGTCAAATTCAAATGTTTTTTTTCTTCACAGAGATTCATTCTTAGTGAAAAGGAGCATTCAATCCGATACCTGTACTACGTTAAACAAGTTACCAAAAATATTAAATCAAATTACCTATTTACAATTTCCTTTTTGCATGTTCAGAACAAAAGGAATACCAATAAAATGTACATGTTTTTTTTCAGAACATCATGTTCCTTTTTATTGATTATAATACAGTGTGTTCATGATAATAGGTATTCCGAGGTAAACAGAAAAGTAGTTTACAATCAACATAGTTTGTTAATATCTAAAGCAGGAACTAGGCAGAAGAAAAAACCCTTTGAATTGAATATATTATATCACACAATATTATGTTGAACAGTGTATAAATAAAAAGAAAAATTTGATTTGTATGCCTGCTACAGTCCCATGGAACAGATGATTTTAGAGCCTTTTAGTGGCATATGCAACATTCCCCTCCCGTTAAAAAAAAAAGAGAGACAAATATGCAAATTGGCAGAGTATGCAAGTAAATTCCTTGCAACAACATAATCTTTAACATGACCAGTTTTACCAATCTTATCAAACGTTTTTCAATTTTTTTTACAAAGGAATTCATCTTTTTCTGACCAAAAAACATCCCCTCACGGCTATAGACAACACACAAACATTAGTCTTGTATTCATAAAGCTAGGTAAACAAATAATATGATGGTGATTGAATATAGCAGATGAGTTTATATGTCGTCCTCATCCTCCGGTAACGCAGTGTTTTGTGCTTCCTGCAAACAAAAAGAAAAGAGAAAAAGACAAATAAGCATTACAATTATTTATGCATTTAATTTTTTTAATTTTTAATTTTCCCATACTTTTCCCTCTGCAGGGATTTTATTGATTTTTGAATTGCAACAAATTTACAAACATATATTCAAGGTAATTTACATTTATAATATAAATAAAATGGACTACTCAACACACAAAAATTTGTTGAACTGTCGAGTTAACAAAAGACATACATGTTTTCAAATTTCAATAATGTATTTCTGATAGTCATGGAGGCAACAAAAGGAACAAAATAATACAATTATTCTCCTCTACATTCAATTTTTAACTGTATTATTCTGATCTATAATACCGTCATTCACGATGGTTGATGACATACAGAAAAAGCTAACAAATAACCATTATCTTGTAAAATAATGAAAAACAAAAACACATATTGAGCAACATCAAATTACCTTATTTCCATTTACTAAATGAGGTAAAAATATACTCATTAGCAGCTGTTAATTAAGAAAACAGCTACCTGATTTTCAATGTTTTGATATGGATGTGCAAGTTATTTGACACAACTGTTTGGAATAAATTTGTAAAGTTTGAACAAAATCATCGACAGGTACATGCCACTTAACAAAATCAGACCATCATAAAAATGTGTAAAATAATGCTTCTGGCTACTTTGTAGCGGAGGCATAAAAATGTAATGCAACGCGATGCCACACAAGGATGTCGGAACAACATAGCGCCACGTAGGCCATAAGTCAACAGAGAGGGAAGATTTTCGCTTTAAGTTGCAGTATTTGTCATGTAGAGCCCTGTAACTGCCAACTACACCCATAATGGCAAAAAAAATGCTGTTAATGCCACAGAATAGACACGTCCCTCTCCATGTCACAAAACTTGCCTTAGGTGGAGCTAAAGACTAGGCTAATGGCTAGGCGACTATTAAATAATACAGAAACTAATCCTAACCTGGAGTTCATGCTCGTACTGCTTCTGAAGATTGGGGTCCATGTGGACTTCAGGAGGCTTCAGGGCTGGCATCTCAACAAAGTTCATCTCAGCATCTCCACACAGTTTACGGGCAAGCCACAAGAAGGGCTTCTCAAAGTTGTAGTTGCTCTTAGCACTGATGTCATAGTACTGCACAAAGAGAATAACACAATAAAGGTAAATCTTCTCGCTCTCTCTCTCTCTCTTTTTAATGCAATAATGACCTACCCTTGACTCATCAGGACTTCTTGCTAACTGGTGCCTGGGACACGGGACACAAATATAAATATGGACCCCCAAAATTTCAAAATTTTACAGATTCTAAAAACTCAATCTGGAATCCCTTTTCAAAGAAAGATAGTTTGGAGTCGATAAACTCTTATTTTAAGATTGGTTGGTTGACACAAAGGAAGTGCAATGGAACCACACTGTTTGGGACCTAGTAAATTACCTACTACAGTTAAACCTTGTTATATCTGGGCTAAAAGACAGAAGTGTAATACAAAGAACTGGGTTCAGTAAAATTACCTTAAACTTGTAATATGGATAGCTTGCTGTAATTTTAAGCAATGACTAACTTTACACTTATATATTTGTATATTTTACTGTAGTAACATAAGAGGAATGTTATACACCTAATCACACCTTTATTTTTAATGAATGCATCAAAGAATAAGATTACTTCTAAATGACAACAATCAATTCTTGAACTGTAATCTCAGGGATATCAACCCATCATGAAAAATCATCAAGGGTGAACAAGTATCCATTGAGATATTTAATTTTGCAAACTGGTTCAACGCTCAAAGCAATAGATGTGCCAGAAGAGGGATATTGTTTGCACGGTGCAGCCCTAAGGGCTTGTTCAGATATGCCGTGGTAAACCACCGCAAAAATAACACACAACTACCACAGCATTTTATGCGAAATGAAATTCAACTGAATTTGACGTCACAAAGGTCCTGTACATACTAACTGAGCTTTGTGTTATAAGATATAGGAATGTGAAGCATAATACACTTTACGCAGAGCTGCCAACCTTGTGCAACCAAAAAAAGGAATCATGATGGCAAAAAAAAAAAAGAAGGAATTTCAAGCCAAAAAAAGGAATTCATAAAAACGAAACTTACAACCACGCGCGACACACTTCCAAGGCAGAAATGTTCATTCATCATGCTGTTTTTTCCATACAAGCAGGTAATTTTTTTGGTGGTTATTTTGGTATTATCGGCATTTAATTTTTTTGGAGAATATTTTTCTCTTCAACTGTTTTAAAATTAGTTTTCTATTAAATTTGTGATCAAATCACCATTTAAGGGCTGTTGTTTGACATGCAGTATGTAAAAAAATAACATTAAAAAAATAATTCTTTTTTTTTTAATTAAAAAAAAATCGTAATTTTATGAAGAAAAAACGTAATACTGTAATTTGGAGGATAATTCTGGCAAAAACGGAATGGTTGGCAGCTCTATTTACGTCATCAGTTGTTTAAAAAGAAAAAAAGTTGCAGTTTCTTGTGTCATACATGTATCTGAACAAAGTTTTAGAGTTATATCTTCTTACTTGGAGGTTCTTTTTCCTGTGGAAGGTGATGGTCTTTGCTTTGACTTTCCTTTCTTTGATGTCAACCTTGTTACCGCAGAGGACGATGGGGATGTTCTCACAAACTCGCACCAAGTCACGATGCCAGTTGGGCACGTTCTTGTATGTGACTCTTGATGTGACGTCGAACATGATGATGGCACACTGCCCTGTAAGTCAAACACAAAGAGGATATATAACCTTTGTCATCACAATCTCTCTTTAACCATAGTCATTTAACCCATTGCCTACGCGAACCGTGTGGTACGTACATTAAGCCAATGAGAATTAGAGATTTCGGTAGTCTTTGGGTTAAAGACTTTCAATGAACCCTTAAGCAGCAACTGTTCTGCAATGCTGTTGGCTCAATATGAACCTGTGCACACCTACACCAGAGTCCCGTTTCATAAAACTTGTTTATCAATAGGAAGTGTCAAAATTCAATGACAAATTCTCGCAGTGACAATCACATGCAGTTTATTTGTTTTATTGATTTTATTTCTATGTTCAAATAACAAATACAAGGTTATACATTTTTACATAAGTATTACATACATAGCAAATCATGTGTAATAATATTATACAGTAAACATAATACAAAGCATACAAACAAGTATAACGGATATTTGTATATATTTTTCATTGAACTAAAGAGATCAATTTCAGAACGCAGGAGACCTGCATCGTGAGCAGTTAGGCTGGAAATGGATGGTAGTATATGGTACTATAGTATATAGTACTACTTTAAGATTACTACTAAATGACAACACTTAATTCTTGAAATGTAATCTCAGGGATATCACCCTATCATGAAAAATCATCAAGGGTGAACAAGTATCCATTGGGATCTTTAATTTTGCAAACTGGTTCAACGCTCAAAGCAATCGATGTGCTAGAAGAGGGATATTGTTTGCACGGGACAGACGGTCACAGACCTAAAAGCTTTTTCATATATGCCGTGTAAAACCCAAGGAAAAAGTTCTTAAACTTATAACTGATTAATAAGTACAGTAAATTTGTCAATAAAGGTACAATTTTCATTCCCATAAGGTGCACTCAATATATAGTACAATTTACTTATCTATGCATAAAATTAATTTGTTTTTTAGTCAACATGCAAATATTATTTCTACAAGGAGCTTCTATGATTCCAAAACATTCTCAGTGAATGTAAAACCTCTTGCTGAGTAGTAACCCCCCCCCACCCCGACCTTAAAGTCAGCAAAGAAGTATACAGGAGTTAGTTGTTTTTGAATAATCATACTTAACAAAAAGCACTTACCTTGGATGTAATAACCGTCTCGGAGTCCTCCAAACTTCTCCTGACCTGCAGTGTCCCATACATTGAATCTGATGGGACCCCTATTTGTGTAGAAGACAAGTGGATGGACCTCAACACCAAGTGTTGCTATGATAGAAAATAAAATGGAAGATACATAAGATTATATGCTATCCCTTATTCCCCACCCTACTTTATACTCCAGTCACACAACTGAGAGCCTGAAATCACCACCAGACCCCAAAACAGCTACATTACCCCCAAATGTTCCCAAAATATGTCATATTAATACACAAAGAGAACACCACAAGGAAGGTAAATATTACCTCCCCCCCCCCCCCTCTCTCTCTCTCTCTCTCTCCCTCTCTCTCTCTTTCATTCTTCAAATGCATTATGACCTACGGATGATAAGGAGAGCTTGTTGTATCTTTTAGTAAAGTTTCACTGTTAAATAAATTTTACTGTTACAAAACAGGATTGTTAGACACCCACTCACACCTTTATTTTTTATGAATGCATCACAGAATTAGATTACTACTAAATGACAACACTTAATTCTTGAACTGTAATCTCAGGGATATCACCCTGTCATGAAAAATCATGAAGGGTGAACAAGTATCCATTGAGATCTTTAATTTTGCAAACTGGTTCAACGATCAAAGCAATAGATGTGCTAGAGTTTGCACGGGACAGACCTTAGGGCTTTTTCAGAAATGCTGTGGTAATAAACAATCGCAAAAAATCTTCTGCAGTATTTTTCCTACGTGTTCCAAAACCTAATCAGTCTTCCTATGGTGACACATATTGACACCAAGTTTTAAGTTCAAACCTCCCGTTCTTGAGATAATACCTGTAATTTCAGAGATTGAACCCTATGACCTTTGACCTACCTCCCCAGAATCTAATCAGATCATTTCTCCTATGATGAGTTTGAAATTTATAGCTCAAGTGTTCTCGAGGTATCGCGATAACAAGAAAGCGGGACCGACGTACAATCCAAAAACAAGATGGCCCGAATTCACAAAGGAGGTTTGTAGACAAACCTAGGTTTATGTGCGTCATATGATACGTTCAGACTCAAACCAAGGTTTGTCAACAAACCTCCTTTGTGAATTAGGGCCAATGCCTCTGGCACCACCTTGACCTGAACTTATAGTTATCGGACCGTCATGTTAACCTTACAAATGAATTGTCATCTGTAGCTGATAACTTACCAAGATATCTCTTCTCAAACTCTCCTGTAAGATGCCTTTTCACGAACGTTGTTTTACCGGTACCTCCATCACCAACTAATACAAGCTGAATAGGAATGCAAAGGAGATCAAGTTAATCTGTGCAATGTTTAGGTAATGAACAAGGTTAGTAATACAGCAGTCACACCCCAAACCGGAACACCATCCAGACTCCAACCCGACCCATTATTGACCATTCTGGGAACTGTCAGTAGTCTCGTTGGTACGACTGAGTAGTCCTAGAGGACATACACCTATGATATTCAACAATATCGTTTAAAATTTTTTCCACAATTCATCTTCAATGAATTTCTTTGTGTCTCAGTCTTTTTCCAGGATGACATGGGTAGGGGTTTTGCCCTCACCATCCAACGATGCATTCACTGAGATTACTATAGCATTGCATCGAACAGTACACAGCATCAGGTAGGCTGGGACTGTAGATACCTGCAAATGCATACAATCAGAATCCAATGACAACAATCCTCCGAAATGTCTTTAGCATTACTTGATCAAACTTCTTACATAGCAATCTCAAAGGTGAGAGACAAAAATTTAACTTTCAAACACATAGAAAAATGTTGAATCATAATTTTGCCCTTTAAATTTGCTTTCTTGACGGGCAAATGAATTCTTAATTTTTGGTTTAAGTGGTGTGAATAGATATAATTTACCTTGAATGTAGCGATGGGCTCGACGGGCGTACTTGGAGTGAGTGATTCTGCATTCATTTTTCTGTATGGCACAGGTTCTCTTTGTGATGAAGTCTTTGTAAATAAAACGAAGTGCAAAAATGGAATGAGTTTAATGTATAAATTAAAATGACCAATGTGGAACAAACAAATAAACAAGAATAAGACAGACAGGATGCAGGGCAATTGAAAACCTCTAATAATGGGAAAGTATAAACCGGTTGTTAGTTTTACATGTACAAGTACATGTAGGAAAATGAGAAAAACAGATTAGGAAATTCTGATGAAAATTATTCTGATCAAAATAAAAGCAAGATTTAAAAAACTTTTAAAATTAAATTTTGAAGTTGTAAAAAATTAACGAAACAAAGATTGGCAATCTGTGACCTATCTTCCGAGGCCCTCTCTTATTTTCTCTGTACATGTATCTTGCATACTGAACATGTTGAAAATTCATTCTTTTTAAACTTGGCATTTATTTCTTTAACGCATTCATTGTTGTTCTTCTTCTTCCATTGAGTACAGTCCTATTTGAAGAGTACATAGTCGTACTTGTTAAATTGTTAAATGGACTTTGGCATCTTCTTTGTGTCTCTGTCTTTTTCCAGGATGACATGGGTATAGGTAAGCCCTCATCATCCAACAATGCATTCACTGAGGTTACTATAGCATTGCATCGAACAGTACACAGCATCAGATAGGCTGGGACTGTAGATACCTGCAAATGCATATAATCAGAATCTTTTTTCACTACTCTCCACAGACTTTGCAAGCAAATGAGTGAAGATTTCCTATTGCAGTCATTAAATGTATGAGGATTTCAACGAGATCATGGTAAACCTCATACATACATGTACTCCTTTCCTTATTTCACTTACGTCATCCCTCAAGCACAAAATGAGAAGAGGTGACATGTAAATTTTTTGTTGGATTTTGCTTAGCAAACTTTCACTGACCTATTCCTCTGAATGTTTTGCTACTTAAAGTCTAATTCTAAAATCATCTTAAATATCAGGGTGGACTTCTTTAAAATCATCTACATGTAACAATAACACTAAACTGGTCAGTAACACAATCTACTGTAATTAACGCTGTATAAACTGCCCTAGTATATTAACCGCACCCCCAATTATGACCTTTAAATATAAACATAATAAATATGAAAATAACTAGATGGAACTAAATGATGCCTCCATGGAGCAATTTTACAAACCAAAACAGAAACAATTTCTAAAATTCAAGTTTGATTGTAATCCATCTTTGGGTTTTTAATGATAATTCATGCATTAGCTATTTATAGGCATACATAATGAGCCACATGACCTTTGACCTGACGACTCTAAAATCTGATCAGTTCATTGGCTGTGTAAGATACATACATGACCCGAGTTTGGCAGGAATCCATCAATCGTTTCTTGAGATAATGCGATCACAAGCCATTTTTGCATA
>BEXV01000110.1:43189-54407 GCA_003118195.1 Hemicentrotus pulcherrimus
TGTTTTGTCATCTTTTCTTCAGTTATTTCTCTTACTTCAATACCCTCAGGCGAAATGTTTAATCTATTGCCTTACTGGAACCCAGTATTATTTGATGAAAAATGCAAGGATTAAAAAAAAAAAGGAATCCGTCGCATGTGAACAAAATAAGACGCCATTGTATTTTCAGCTGCATACACCGCGGGATTTTGGGCATTTCAAGAGGGAACAAATTAAATGACGTCCATGCTTTCATTCCTGAGGTTTTTTTAAATTTGAAAGTGTGGTTTCTTTGATTGTTCATTAACCCCTACCCTGTGTATTTACAAACAAAAGAATTTAGTTGTCAGAATGGGGGTCATATCCCTTTTTAAATGGTGTAAAATTCCATCACAGTTATATACACTAAACTCATTATAATTTGAGAAATAAAAGCATCGAAATTATGTTCATTCTTTATGGGATGTCGTCTGCTTGGGCAGGGTTGGTTCATATTGTGACGGCATTAAAAACATCGTATTTTTTCCGGCGAATCTCTCGCATATCCTAGATGCTATATGGAGGTTTTTTTTTTGTATTTTTATAAATCACCCGATATTTATTTGACCTACAACTTGCATGATGGTCATCTGTAGGCTTACCAGTTTCTAGTAATACGCTATTTGTCATATTTGTGATTTTCTATGAACCCGCACTTAAATATCTTGGTAAATCCACCCCCATCTCATTTAAATATAATATTAGTCATAGTCTATCAAGTGTTATGTAACAAAAAAGTGGCAAATATCCATAGGAACAGGGCATACAAAGACAAAGAGGCACTTGTCAAAATATAAGGGACACCTCTCAGAATTGAAAAGAAACAAAAGGGCGCTTATCAGAATTGGAAAGGGTACTTCTTGTACCTGAAAAGGGGCAACTCACATAAAATGAATAGGGGCACTTGTGAGAATGGAAAGGGGCACCTATGAAATTTTAATAAAGGCTTACAGTGGTGTCCGAAGAGGCGTACATGAGAAGGGAATGTTGCTCTTATTAATAAAGAAAACGAGGCAGGTTTTAGAAGGGGAAGGGGCACTTATTGCAAAAGAAAAGGGCACTTGTTAAGGTCAAAATAGGCACCTTTCATATTGGAATAGGGGCAATTATCATTGGTGAAGGGGACACTTGTCAAAGGCTGTACGGGACACGTATAAGAATGTGGAACGGGCACCCATTTGAGATATAAAAAAGGGGTACTTATCTCGAAAAGTGAGGTCTCTGCCTTGCCCCTCCCCCCCCCCTCCCTCCGGATCCACCGCGTCTGTTCATTATTATGTTTACTTAATTTGCAAAAGCTTACAAACCTGTTTAATAAATTGTCAGTATTGTCATTATAACTTTTTTCCCCAGATGATTTGAATTAGCCTGAACATATCTCGCGGGTCTCTTTGTAAACACATTCTGTTACAGTACCCCCCCCCTCCTCCAGGGCAGGGGAATACGACGTGATATTTATCTAGGGATTTTTTTATGTCAGCATTTTTAATATTTCTAAGAGAGGACTTTTGCCCACTCGTTTTAACTTATCCCTGTGTCTGTGATGGTTTGGAAAATGTCATTTATATTATCATTTTTATGGTAGCCCAGGAAATTCCATATCAAACGTTAAAATATCAATTTAAAATGATCGTTTTGTGAAAAGGTTGTCTCTTGATGGCCATAATCACCATTCCTTTAAACCATCAGTTTGAGGCAAAATGGAAAGACGTAGCCTAAAGGTATTACACAAAGTTTTGGTATGGGGTCATGAATTTGGTTCAAATGAACATATTGGAATTTTACCTTCACACTAAAATGTTTATCTTTTTATTTTCAATTATCTGTTGATGATGATGTTGTACTTGTGTTGTTGTTGTTGTCATTGTTGTTGAACGACGTTCCTCGATTCTAAAACATCTGCCCACTTGATCCCCTCCACCCGTCCTCCCCCCCAAAAAAAAAACTTACATGGGCGTCAATGGGTCGGGGGAGGAGGGGGCGAGAGCCACTTTTCGAGTTCATGGCTCATTGTACTTTGTTAAAGGTCCAGTGATGGGGCGAAGGACCCCAAGTGAGTTTGTGTCACTATGGAATTTAGGCAATGTTCCAGAGGTTGAAAAATGTTCAACGAATGTTTGATATAGCACGTAACGCAGGGGCGGCCGAGTGACTTCCAAAGAGGGGGGTGGGGGGCACCAAGAAAAAGGGCACTTTCTGGAAAAAAGGGCACCTACAAAGGGAAATCTCAAAGCGAAAATATACAATTGTTTACCCCTACATTGTGATTGCAATTATCAGGGATGATTTTAATACTTGTTTCACTTCATACACCATACAAGATATTGCTTATGCATCATGCTTTGCGGTTTTGTTTAATTGTCTAAAAATTGCAGTGCGAAAAATTGCATCTTATAAAAAGGAAAAAACCCAATCCTAATGGGATTATAAGCACATTCTCTTAACGTAAGACTGAACAGACCTTTGATAAGTAACATAAGTACATTATCTATAGATGCGTGCAAGCGTAGCGAGCGAGCTTTGGGGGAAATTGCTCTTAGTCGCTTGAAAATAGCTAGTGCACGTTTACTGATGAGAAGAAAAGGGGACACTTCCCAGGAAAGAAAAGGAGCATGTGCCAAAGTACAAAGAGTAAAAATCAGAAGTGAAAATATGGCACCTCTCACACCCTCAAAAAGAGGTACTTACCAGGGATGAAAAAAGACAGTAATGAGAATAAGAAATTGGCATTTTTCGACGAAAAAAAGGGGCCCCCATCAGATTTTGATAGGGGCATTTTTAAGGTATTAGTATATTGTGTTAAAAGGGAAATTAACAGAGGGAAAAAGAGGCACATATCGCACCTGAAAAGGGGCAAAGACCAGGTATGAAAAGGGGCACTTTCTGAATGAAAAAAGGGCACTTGTAATAAAGAAAAATGTGCATTAGTTAAAAGAAAATGGGCAACGATCAGATTTTAAAGGGGCATTTATCGGAGGTGAAGGGGGCACTTATCTGAAGTAAAAAGGAGTAACTTCTTGTACCTGAAAAGGGTCATTTACCAAAGCAGGTGCACTTTTGAAAAGGGGAGGGGCTCTTTTTTAATGGGGCACTTACCATTAGGGAAAGGAGCACTTATTAGAAAGGGAAATAGGCACATGTGAAAATATAAGGTGCGCTTATACGAGTTAAAATGGGGATAGTTATTAAAGGGGAAGGGGCTCTTCTTACATAGAAAAAGCGGCAGTTGTCGAAGTAAACGAGTCACCTCTCTGATTTAAATAGGACCATTATCAGAGGAAAAGGGGGCCCTTATCAAAAGTGAAAAGAGGCACTTTTCGTACCTAACTAGGGGCACTTACTAGAGATTGAAAAGGCACTTATGAGAATGGGAAATGGTCACTTATTGCAAAGGAAAATGTGAACTTGTCGAAGGAAAAGGGACACGTTTCCAAAAAAAAGGGGCACTTATCAGAGTTAAAAGGGGGAATGGGCACTTTTACAAATTAATAGGAGCACTTGTTAAAGTAAAAGGGGCACGATTCCTATGTAAAAAGGGGCACTTCTTAAAAAGTTAAAGGGGCACTTTTCCTATGGTAAAAGGGGCACTTTTCGGGTGGTCGAAAAAGTGGGGGGGCGCTTCTGACGTAATGCTAGAATAAAAGGAATCAGAATTTGCACGAGATAGAAACATCTGATGTTGACAGAAACGCGATTTTTTAAGTCAATTTTACAATTCAGTCTTGACCGGCATTGTTGCAGGCTCTTAATCTTGATTTTTCAAAGTCTCATTCCCGATTAACATGGGGTACTAGTTTGCCTTCAAGAGCAATTATGCTAACTTAAAAGGGTAAAAACTGATATCGGAAGCCAGGGATGGATAGCACAAGAGGTGGATGGGGTAAGATTAGTGCCGAGAAGAATGTTGGATGCCGCCCCCTCGAGGTGGGATGATGCAGTGCAGAGTACGAACAATAAGAGGATTTCTGCGGCGGAGACTCCTCACGTTCATGGATACGTTATCGCACTTGCTGCGTGTATTCACTGGCGGCCAGTTTGAGGCTGCCGAGGGATTTGAATCACCAAGGCCACATGACTTCTATTTTGAATATCATAACATCATTAAGATGCATTATCCAGGGATGAATAGTAATTTCTTCAACGAACTCAGGAATGGTACTTTTGAATTTCGTTTGGAAGCTTTATCTTCGTGATTTATTTCCTATTTTCTATGCGGAGCATTATCTTGTCACGGTGTGAGAGCGGGAGACAGCAAGCATCTCCCGGTGAAATTGCGGCGCCGTGATCAGAAACAACCGGTGTGTGACTGGTCTTACAAGGGTGGGGGCAAGGATAACACTTCGGCCCGGATAAGTCTCACCCCACTCCGGGGTTACTCACCGCCAGGTAACTCAATACATGTGCTATCATTATCACCGCCATCATCATCATCATCATCATCACCTATATCACTGTACAGCGAAAGTGTGCCGGTGTCAGAGTACGGTGGTAGCACCACAAAACACCCGCTGTGGCCTCGGCAGCCTGGAATCGCTATCACCGTCTTGAGATTCTTAAAATCTTTTCTTGGATACTCTGTTTCAAGCTAGAGGACGGAAAAACAATCGAAGGATTACTTTAAACAAGTCTCATGACAAGTTTGTCCCAGTGGATGTACTCTACTTGGTTGTGGCAGCCATTTTTGTGAGTGAGACGTACGGTGATCGTTGACCACGATGGCAGGGACGATGAAAACCATGACCATGTGGTGGTTGCACACGACATTGATTTATATCATCATGAACATCACAGGTAAGACTTGTTGCCCTTCAACCCAATTCAAAGTTTTAATGTACATGTAGTTATAATTCTATAAAACATCAAGTATTGTTGTGATACTAACATAGCCAACCGGTCAAACATTTTTTTATAAGAAAAAAATGCATTCCTATAGAATGAGATTTTAATTTAAGGGAAAATCGCTAAAATTCAAATGTTATTACTGAATACGCAGAGCTTTAAATGATATAATAATATAATAATAAGGGTTTCATATTGATAATGATTATGTTACATGTCGTACAAACGAAGAACTGGAATATAAATCAAATCTTGCCGAAAAAAAGTCCAGCATGATAATAAGCCCAAGCATAATAATGATTCAAAAGTTTAAAAGGCGTAAAATTGAAATAATTCAGCTTCTTATTAACTATTTCTCTGTCTTCATGACCTAATACCGAATAGATCCTTCAAAATATCGATCAGTGCTATCACAACTTAATCATATTATTGATTTATTTTTTTTACCGAACAATACACGAGTAAATTAGTCAGCTCATTTCTAATGAAATGTTAACCACAGACTGGAATTTTAACCACATACTGTATTTTCAACAAAGCTAGTTATTGATCGCAAAACTTCAAACTTTGTTCTGAGGAATACAAAGAAAAGGAACAGTCAGGCAGGGATGACTGGTGTAATAATGCCAGATTCAGCTCCAGATTGGATTCATTGTCATATTATTTGGGGCGAATCTAGTTTACAATCGAACATCATTAATAAATTATACGATTTAATAAAATAACAAGTTGAGCAAAATGTTAAATAATTTTATATAATCGTGATAAAAGTCTTGACAATTTTCTATGGTAAGAGTTTGAGATTTATCTGTGATTTCCTGCTGATAAGTTTTCACTTTTAAATTTGATCATGGCATTTCAGCTCATATATATTTATAGAGAGAGAGAGAGAGAGAGAGAGNGGGGGGGTCGGTTATTAAATATACAAAGAAGAGGATGGTGGCGGTGATGATTGATGATAAATAGTTCAGCAGTGATGATGATTGTGAATGTCAGTGCGATGATGTTGATAATGGTAGTGGTATATAGACGTACCCGTATCAGCAAGTACTAAAGGGTAAAAAAAAATAAATACCAGTACATCACAATAATGATATGATTGAACAACCCGGCATACTATCTCTAAATCAATAACGTTGTCCTGTGTATTGTCTAATGGTCACCAAGTCAACTCGTGGAATCGAGGTAAAAAGCTTTTCACCCCCGTGACAGCTGATTCAATCAGCTAGAGCCACGGTGGGCAGCTTTAATTAAAGGGAAAATCCAACCCGATCAATAAACTTATTCAAACGAACGTAGAATGTAAGAAAAAGCACCTTTCTGTGAAAAGTGAAGAAGGTTTGAAGATTCAAGGTTCAATATTTCCTAAAACATATTTCCGCAGCCGGGTGGCTAAATATTATTGTCATAATGTTTTAATGTTTTACCTATATAACACAAAAATAAAATGTACAATATGCAAAATGCAGAATTACCATAGATATATAAAGAATCAAGAAATACAAATATAAATACAATTTAGAATATATCCTTATGTCCTTTGATCGTTACAAAAGATATATCAAATTAAAGAATGAATACTTTCGCAACTTACTCCATTTTCGCCAACTGTATATTTTTTTCATAATTCTCTACGTTTATTAAAATTAACTCGTTGTCAGGGTGGGATTTCCCCTTAAAACATTGTTGTGTTGACCGCCGACTGTCGTTTCTATTATATGGTCACGTTGCAAAATGATATTTTGACAGACTCACTTTGCACATGGTGGACACTAATCAATATCCATATGATACTACGAGTAATTACTGTACGTACATATATACGAAGCTTCACAACCCCAAAAAGACATTTAAAGGTTGAGGGTAATTTCCAGTAATTTACAGTTTTTTTAAAAATAACTGTAAGAATTTACTGTTAAGGCCTTTGAGCAAACAACAAAAAATAAACAAACAAACAAACAAACAAAAATACACACAACCCGTCTTATTCTCGAAGTGTTGGTTTTGCTATATACTGATCAGTCAAAGAATATGCTGCTTAGATCTGATGTTTAAAAGAGATATTGTATTAAAGCCAAGGTACTATGTCCCATTTGCAGCCAACATCAAATTATGTAGAACTTTTCAGGAATTATGAATATGTCACGTATGACCTATTTGTGAAATTTAAACGTTAGCAGTGTTCTATTATTCAAATTATACAAGAAAACCAGTTTACTTTATAGACTTAACTGTCAGACACTATTGAGTGACTGACTGACTTCGTTTTTTCTTTGGTAATACCATACATAAAACGAGCTGTAAAGGTACATGCATGAGCATTTGTCTACAAAATCTATACATCAATATCCCACTTCTTGTAATTGCCAAAAATAAACTTTGCGCAGCACAAAACGTATGACCATTCGGTACAAGGGTCTGAAATTCAAACTTTTACTAAATGATTGCAATCACTGCAATCGATTCGACAACTAATGCTCGTTATTTTTCCACTAAAAGACATTTTCAAGCCCTTTCGTTTTAAAGGAATTCCTAAATCAGTACCTTTCAAATGCCATTGGAGTTTCATTTTCATTTTCTTGGCCTGCAAATGGGACAGTACCTTTAACCTGTTCTTTTCTTTGAATCTTGTTTCTGGTCCATCGTTTTTACGCAGTTGATTAATTTTCAAGTTAATCACCCTTGAAAATGTGTCTATGGGGAAAAGAACACATTCATCATACTCTCACTGTTACTGTCATTGGGTTTTGTGCTCGTGCAATATAATAATTAATTTGAAATGAGTTCATTTGTTCAGGTAGATGCTAAAATTAATTGGAAGATTAATTAAAAGAACTGCGTCTGTGTTTCTTCATTAAGTCAGAGTGTTGACGTCAATAGAGTTTGAATCGGAAGGTTTTTTTTCTGACCACAACAAGTGATCATAGAAAACCACAGGAGGTCATTTGTAATCCGTCTTCAATGATTGGTCTACTAACCACTATCACGTGATGAAGCATTTGACTTTATTCTGCTAGCGCTGCAGTGGTCCGAGATGAGACCCGTGAATTGATGTATCAACCTCTGTTGAGTTTTTGAGCGAAGCAAATAAATTGAACATTATTCGAGATACGATATAATTATGACTGTCATATTATTCAAAAGAAACGGTTAATTCTACAGGTACCACATCATGTTAATTTTACCTAGTGCGATACAAAACAGGGGTTTACACCTAAACATATTCCGAAATTGTATCTCATGCAAAGATGAAAATATTTTGATAATGAATAAATTTTGCAATGAATAAACTATTAAAAGACAAACCAAGGTTGGCTTGGTTGGAGACCAAGGCTAAAGCATCATCGTGCTTCATATGGAGCTCCTGGATATGGAAACATTGTTTTTTCTCGTTGTAATTTGCAGACTTAATACGTGTTTATTGCACCATGTTCTATTTACAGATTTGAAGCTCTGTTAGTGTATGATATTAAGTTAGAATTTATATTCATTTTATTATACTTCTAACTCAAAATGTCAAGTTTTCACCCTGCGCTCACCCTAGTATCACTCCATAGCATTTGTATCAACGTGTTACATAAGAGCAATTTCCGATGATGTCCAGCATAAATGTATACGCTTGGGACCAATGCAATTTGACACTGTACCTGTTGTACATGCTCAATTATAGGATTGAAGTTCGCCTTTTGAAATGCGTTATGTAATTGAACATAAACAGTGACAGAACATTGAGCAAACCATTAATGTTTCAAAACATCACTCTCCTCTTGATTGCAGCCATGTCGCTTCTTTTCCTCCTCCATCCATAAAAGTATAGTGTTCTTTTGATGTTTGACACTGTTTGCCGTGGTAACAAGTTTCATTTGTCATCTCTCTCTCTCTCTCTCTCTCTCTCTCTCTCTCTCTCTCTCTTCCTCTGCACCCCTTCCTTCTCACATCTCTCTATTCCCCAATATTATTATCAAGAACAAAAAAGAGTAATGTTCTCATTTTCGCCTTACACTCTTTCCTCAAAACTTATACCCGAAAATAGTTGTTCTATCTTCTTGCCAAAGATGCCCCTATATTATCTCTCTTCATCTTTCTTCTCTTCTTCCTTTTCGACATTATCATCGTCATCATTCTTTTCTTCCTTTTCTTGTTCTTGTTCTTGTTTTTGTTCTTGTTCCTGTTCTTGTTCTACTACTACTACTACTACTACTACTACTACTACTACTACTACTACTACTATTACTGCTAGTACTACTACCTACTACTACTACGTCTACTACTACTACTACTTCTACTACTACGACTACTACTACTTCGACTACTACTACTACTACTACTACTTCTCCTCAATTCTCTTTACTCCCTTCTATATACCCCATTATATTTCTCCAATATCTGTCCACCCTTCTCTCCCTCTCTTCACCTCTATCTGCCTGTCTGTGTTTTCCCCTCTGTCCTCCGTTCATTATCCCCTCTGTCTCTGTCTCCCCTCTCTCTTCACTCTCTTTCTCTAGATGTCCTTCATTCATCCTCTCCCAACCTCTCTGTTTCCCCTTCTCTCTCTCTTTCTCTCTTCCTCCACTCTCTTTATCTAGGTGTCCTTCATTCATCCTCTTCCAACTTCTCTGTCTTCTAGCCTCTCCCTCTCTCTCTCTTTCTCCACTCTCATTCTGTAGATGTCCTTCCCCCTCTGTTCTCTATACTCATCGATCAATAATTCGTCAAGGATGATTAATGTTATGTACAGCGCAATGGCTTTTAACTTGTACGCGGTCTTGGACATGTACATGTGCATGTATTATAATGTTTTGTCCACTGAGTCAACAACGTTATACCGGTTGCACATTACACGTTGTGTCCTTTAGACCGTATTAACTTGCGTCAATCTAGCATATAAAGGTATTTAAGCCCATTAGTCCAACGACGCAATGCTTGAAATACATGTATTCAACTTGCGTTCATTTTTGTTCAGATTTCACCCTCACAAGTCATGATACGTAAATGACAGCGCCATGCGCTGACGTAGTCCTACGCCAGCAAAAAAATGACGCTTCATAGGCGTGCAACATGCCAGCGAAGAAAGCAATGATTAGGCCTTGCCCCCATCAATCATGACACTGCTGCTTTCAGGCGTGTACACAGGGGGTGGTTTTGGGGTGAACCCCCCCCCCTCGAGTTTTTTTAATGTGTATGTTTTATGTATGTTTTTTTTTTGTTTTGGAAAACTCCCCCCTTTTGATTTTAAACCCCCCCTTGAAAAAATTCCTGCCTACGCCACTGACTGCTTTAGCACTAGCATCACCGCAGTGTGAAGATCCCCGACTCAGATAATATTCAATACGAACATGAGCTTTAATCACATTGATATGAATCGAAAATTATGATCTTTTAACCCGGAACGTAAGAGAGCAAACTAAAATTTAAAAAATCCTGACGATTTGCTAACGCTGTCAAGTCATGCAAGTTAATCACTATACGTCCGTGATTTCATAACATTCCATGAGTGCGTGAGTTTTTCTGCATTGTAGAGAAGTACATGTTTTACAAACCTGAAGGTCAAGGATGATGGTCCTTGATTTTTGTTCATCACTCCAACCCGCCACGTCCCTTTACATTCAACAAAATTGATCTCATGTAAAATTTATCTCATGTTAATAATGTCTTTTGGTACTTAGAGAATGCCGAGAAAGTCTCTCTACTGTAATTTCGTCGTATTCTTTTGGTACGTGTATAAATATACGAGAGAGGTATACATGTAGATTGAAGAAAATGTTAACATGAGATACATCGAATGTAAACATCATTATTCCAACGGCAATTATTGAGGCGCATGTCATTGGTAACTCTTATAGCCTCATCCGTGAAAAAGAGATTGATCAATGTTGTCTCTTATTAATGCCCCATCTTCGCGCATCTTCGATTTTGTATTAGCATGGTATAATGACTTCTAAGTGCTATCTCTGTGTGCAGTCAGCATGACGTCTTCGAAAACCAGATACCATAATCACATTCAGCATGTTCAGTTCAGCCCCAAAAGAAGTTGTATCACGTTCGTTTCTGTTAGTTTGTGTAGGTTTTCATTTGTTTTGTTTGATCGTTTGTTTATTTGTTTTGCTTTATGTTTTTTCTTATTTGTTTTATCGCAATGCTTATGTGAATGAAAGATGTTGTTATCCTGGTGTGGACATTTTTATTTCCATGAACGAAATTTCGACTTATTACTGATTTGCTGCAAAGCCATTTTAATTGTCAATTATGAGAAATTTAGTGGCGTTAGTCTGTTTTCAGAATATAGGGGAAGAAGTAAACACATTCATCGGAATCATCAATATTAAAGATATTGTTTCTATATTAATGTAGGGGGGGGGGG
>BEXV01000110.1:54722-76053 GCA_003118195.1 Hemicentrotus pulcherrimus
AGAAGAATGGGGCAACTGGAATTCCCCCTTTTTTTTATAGTGCTCCCTGAAATTCATGGGCTAAATTCACTTGTTCTAGGCCTACCTGTTGTGAGAGTTGTGTGGTATTTGAAAAGAGGGTGAGGAAAAAGATGGCGATGAGAGAGAGAGAAAGAAAGAGAAAGAGAGAGAAAGAGAGTGATGGTGTAGGTGTAAGAGAGAAATATGACGTTTGTGGATATGATATTACAGGGTACAGTTTTTGTCCAATTGTTTCATATCCACAGTAGATGTAGTCGTTAACATAACCTCCTAAACCATGTAAATGTAATCATGTGCCTTATAGCCGGAACCGTATTGTTCGTATTGTGTTTATGAATATTTAAGTCTGATCATTGGTTTATACGTAGATATCTGTCATGATTAATACACCTGCATATTGAAGTGCAGCTGGGACCAGAGCCCACTATTCCAACACATTTTATCTCCCAAAAGTTGCTTTCTTGTGATACTAAAAACCGATGTCTGTACAAACTTGGGAGATGCATTCGAATCCCCATGCATTCCTTAACATGATTGTCATTGAGGTTACGACTATTACCCCCTCCATCTTCTACCCTTCCCTCCCCACTCTTCTCCTCCCCTCCCTTCCCTCCCCTCCTCTTACCCTCCCTCCACCTCAAATTCCATGCGTACCCTCATCTCTCATTGCCGTTGCCCTTGCTCGCACTCTCACCCTCCCCCTCCCTCAGTGCATTGGTTCTTGTTTTACCCATTCCCTTCAGCCGTGACCCGAGATGTATCGAACTGGAATAATTCAATGAGCCTACATCAAAAGAAGAAACGAAAGCCACGTTTGTAAGTGTTTACCTCGATCACCTCACTTCATCGACTGTCAGCTAACCGCCATTATCGTCTTTTTACACATGCTAAAAGTCTGTTTAGTTTTAGGTCATATAATCGGAGATGACGTTCCTTCTCTCGTTACTGCCATGTCTTTCCTCATGCCTTTGATCTAAATTATTTTGTTTTCTAAGTTATAAGGTGGTAATTGTCACTTTCGATATTGCCTTTCACGGTTCTCTCCCGCAAATCTCATTCCCTCTAAGTCATCCCTCCCCCTTTTTTCTCTCTCCTCTGTCCCTCTTTCTGTGTCTTTCACGCTCGATTTTCTGTTTCTTTCCCGCTCTTTCCTTTCTCTCTCACTCACTTTCATTTTTAACTATTTAGTTGTTGTCCCTCGTTCTCCCCTCGCTATGGCGGAATTTCCTCCAGCAAATGGGGCAGTGCCACTCATGAAGGGCTTGTGACCAGCGCAGAGTGCGTTACAATAAATAAATATAATCAGGCACCCATTTAGGTGTTCTGCACCTGAGTCGAGAGAAACACCTTTCGATGATTTTAAAAGGGCATTCTCTCCACTTTCTGGCATTTTCGATGTTAATTTATGGCCGACTATACTTTTCTAAATATCGTTTCCTTGTAAAATAACAATTAACATCCTTTCCATTCAGCTCCTGTGATAATACAGTCGTATAACTCAAAAAGCGAATCATCAAAATGAATTTGGAGAATTGATTGTCAATTAGTATACCCCCAAGACCGCCATGTCTTCCTGACACGTTTTTTGTGTGTGCATTGTATCAATTCCTATTGTCCAATTTTGTAGCCTCGTCGTTTTTTCTGACATCTGTATTCACTTTTTATATCGAGCTCAACCCACTGCCCTCCCTGGTTCATTCAGTATGAGAGGAGCGTTTCTCACTTTCAATAATTGGATTAAGAAGGATCACAAAAGGCACATTTCTTTTCACTTCTCATTTTTACCATCCAATGCAGCCGGAAGGATGTGTAAAGGTCCATTGAACTCTGCGCTTACAATCGGCAGTGCCAGTAGAAACATCTTTCTGATGCTTCCATTCAATTCATATATAAAAAGTAGTTTAATATATATCATTCATTCCTCCATTCATTCATTTATTTATTCATCCATCTGTTCAGTAATTTCATTCCATTTCCATGGTCGTATAAGAAATTAAATATTCATGTCTAACATTGATTTCATGATCCAACTGAGCAATAGCAGCATTGCAGTAATCACAATGTTCACTGAAACAAGATGTCCCCACTTGATACAGTTGGAGGAATAAATGAAGGATGGATAGGAATAAATTGTAAAATAAGTTTTTTTTATGATAATGATAAAACAATATTGAATAAATGAAGAAAACAAAGAAAGAACAAATTTTTTTATTTTTATAAATCAGATGACGAAATTAAACTGATGCAACTCATTTATCACACAATAATATAACTTTAAAATCCAATAGCTCAGTGTGATCGCCCCCATTTATGGACTGATGGTATAACATTTTCAAGTACCACTTCATATTTCTTTTCTAGAGCCTCTCCAAATGTTCTTGTGGCAAGGCAGGGAGAAGTGTAAACAGTAGATTTCTTCTGAGATCTGCTCGGGCACATGTGCAAAAGGGATAGCTCTTTGTTTATCATTCATTGTCAAATGCAAACTTAATTGGCCAATCGAAACCAATTTGCATCACAGCCTTAGCGTGATCAAACCTCCCATACCACCAGATAATTATCTTCATCAGATCTTCAATCTTACCAAGAATGCTAGCCGCGGGGAGTAATATTCCAACCTCCCTCTTCTTTTTTTCTTCTTCATCTCTTGAGATCAGTCCCTATCTCTCTATCTATAACTCATTCCAAGATGGCGGCCATCCTTCATGCAATTACGCGCCAATATTGCAGCGTAAATTACGGGACGAAATTGCTCCTGTGTTTCGTTTCACCGAGTTCGACCCAAAGTTTAATCAAGCCCAACAAGTCGGTAATCACTTGTTATTACTCGATACCAGCAGCTGTAAACCAACATCAGGCAAGGAACAGAAGATGAAGATATAGATGGGGAGGGGTTTTGTAAACTGGGTTACACAAAACCATGTTGCTTTTTTGTTTTGTTCTCGCGCACTTAAAGTATTTGAATTGTGTTTTTAAAAAGGGGAGTGCAGGGTGTGCCCCCTAAATCATCATCTGGTAATGAAGATCGTGGGGGTAGAGGATGTTGAGTCAATAGGTTTTCTACCTAGTTTCGTTTTGATGATGGGCAATAGGTAATCATGCGCATTCTTTGAATCATTAGATATTAAGACTCTGTGGACCATCTATCAGGCTATTAACTTTTGTAAAACTACCAATTAATGCCGATTTGTTATTATTGCCATTTCAAATGGTGTGTGTTGGAGTCCTTCAAAGGATTGTGCAAAGGAATTTCATCGTTAATTTGGTGCTGTATTTTGAATTTCCATGAAACCAACTATGATAGTATACATTTCTCATGTTTGTTTATAATATCATTTCTGTAAACGAAAATGCTCCTCAATTGAAATCAACGATTTATAAAAATGATAATGATGATTTTGTTTTGCTCATCTTGAGATGTATTTCCATTCATCATTACATAAAAGCTGGATCTCCATAACAACTTAATATTCCATATTTCGAATTGCGACACCGTTGTGTCTAGTATTTCTAATGGTCTCCTCTGAGAAAAGAAGGTATCCAACTTAAATAAGTTTACTCTGTTTAAGTTATTAGAATCTATATTCTTTTAGGTTTCGTTTCGTGACTTAAAACCTTCAATAGCGGTGTACTTTGGTGGATGCAAAATGATATTCCAGGCAAGCTGACTAACCAAACCGCTACCAACGTTTTCGCTTAATAGAAAAGAAACCTCACAAACATTTACAGAATATTTGCAGATGAGATTGAGAAGGGTAGTGATCATCAAAGAAAGAAAGCTTCTTGAGTAAATCGCGTCAATACACCAAACCCTCAAAAACAACTTAAAGAATGTTTGAAGATTTTAGATACCTAGGTGGAGTCTTATGTCGTTATTGATTCTACATCGTTGTAACTTGACCCTGCTCAAACACTTTCAATGCTGGTAGGGTTCTTCTGCCATGACCTGAACAATATCTTCTCATGGTTTGTACAAACAAGACAGTATTAGCTGTCTAGGACATCCCATTCTTTTGCGTGTCTTTGATACGAATAGATAGCGTCCTAGGTGAAAGCATGGGCCTACTATAGGTCCATGGTGAAAGGAACAATAGATGCTTGACCGGTGGAGGTCCTAAACCTAAATCACAATGAGATGCGCTCCACTGAATCTGGTCCTCGTCTAGTCCAAAAAACATAAGGTCTTACACCTCCCAAGTCCTAATGAAGAATAAGGAAGACTAAAAAGGGAGGGGTGCGATGAGAAACTGTTCATTTTTGAAGAGTGAAATTTAATCCTTCGAATCTTACTGAAGTGCTTCTTGAACAATGGGAAGCCCTTTTCTGTCGAGAAAGACGCCTCTTTTTACCACACTAAGTAGCATTGGACTCTAGCATAATTTGCTTTATACCAGTTTGTTTCAATCGTGGGTAGCAACTTGTTCTATTTCGAAGTCCATCTTTACATTTTGTTTCGTGTCAAAAAATCCAAATAATCCAAAATCAGTGCCCATGTCTAACCTTCAAAAATGGTATCAACCCACAATTTTTAATACCTTATACAATTTCAAATTCTTTAAGGTGCCAATATATATTTTGTTCGTTTTCGACTTTGTTTTATAACTACCATCATGTTTGACCCAGAGATGTATTCTTAACCGACATCTTTTCTTTGTTACATACGCATCAACAACTTTGATGTTGTAAATGCCAAGACATCTCACCGTGGGGTCATGCTAACAATCAATCCATTTGAAAGGAATATCGATGGATGAACTATGTTCTCGATTGCCCCATTGTTCTCCACTATCCTATCTGACTAGCGCTGTAAATTGATTAAATTGACCGAAATACTTATTGCACATACATCATAAGTAATTCACTTTATTAATTAAAAACCCATTGGGGTATACCCGCACTCTCACGCCCAATGTAGGCTTCCTTTGAATATAGAGAATAGAAGAAAACGATACATTCATAAACTTTTTTTTAATAAGACCTAACATTTTCTAAAAAGTTGCAACGGTAATTATAGTTGAGTCTCTGTATATATTAAAATATATCTAATTATGTCAATTACCATGTCAATGATACTATAATTAAATTTCCCCCCAAATAGAGCGTTTCATTGATCTTTTTCTTCTTTCTGTTAAACGCCCAGACGTTGGACAGAAGTTGATATACCACGGAATATTGTGCGCAATGTCACAATGTATGTTATTGCTACTATTTGAAAACACTTGAGGGTGTAGAGGAGTGTGTGTTGGTGAGAGGGGGGGGGGGATCTTCACACCCATTGGGGTAAATTCAAAGACTTAAGACTCAACATCATGTTTATTGAATAGGATGTAATGTGTACTCAAACCCCAGCCATGTAACCTTAGCGTAATGGTGTGAAGATATTGATCACGACTGTCGTAATTGTTTCGTTAGCAATTATCTTCACATTTCAACTCATTAAAGTTGCACTATTTTTTCGATTCGGCTGTCAAAGGATGATGATGAATTTTGTTGAACGGCACACGCATTTTCGCTGAGTTTTGTTACGTCTTTAAGATCGTTGTCTTGTGATGTATTAGGTGTAAATTGCTTTCGATTGACTCATGTTATTCTTTAAAAAAAAAAATCCTCATTCAACTGTATGTGTGAGACCAAGTGGTAATATTATAACAGTGATTTACAAATTAAAGAAGGCTATATATTTTCGTCTACGGTATATTGTATGTACATTAGTTGTTAGATATATTATATCATAGCTATGTGCGTTTTTATGGTGGGTGAGAATTACGAGCAAGGCTGCTAAACTTAATAGGAAGAAAACATTTCGATGTTACATTCAAAGAATGATAAACTATAACTACTGACTAATCTCATACATGTACATAAAATATTTAAGTACTTCTGTTCATTAGGTCCACGAGGAAATAAATCGTGACGTAAATATCTTCAGTCGTTCTGAGATGATTGAATGTTTGAACGAAGGAAGTCAACACTAACCGTTAAGTTGAAACATGATGTCAGGATTGCCTTCATAGAACCTATTGAGAATCGACAAACATGTCAGAGAAGTACAAATAAGAAATACAAATAGAAGTGTCTGGCTTAAAGATGTCAAGTAACTTGAGGGGACGCCGGTGATTGGTCAATTTTCGGCAGAGTGTCTCTTCTTATAGGCTTAATAGGTATAGGGGGTCAAGGAAAGGTTTGGAAAATAGCACATGGGGGTGCAAAAAGATATGAAGGAAGGAAACGAAAATGAAATGGAGCAAGTCTGATCAAGACAAATAAAATCATTCGTTTTTCGCCCAATTAACTTTGTCCGTGCAATCTAACTATATTTTCCCCGCGCCATGCTTTCATCTTATTTTCTTTGAGAAGGTCATTCTCATTCAGATTGTTCATCAATATATTTCAAAATATAGTTTAAATATTGTAGGGAAAATAGCATGAATGGAAATATCTTCTTGGATAGCTCTTGTTCATTGAAGGTGTCGAATGTTTTGAAAGGATGTAGAGCTTGCCCTATTAATCTGAAAAATCTGATATTTCGAAGAAACTGCATAGGAGAGTGATTTTGGCCCATAAAATTTAGACTCAATTTTTTATTTTGTCTATCCATTTACATTTTGTAAAAGAAATACCAGCAGAATCATGGTACCACACAATTATTTTGACTGTGTGAATTTGAGACCAAAAAAATGAAAACTTTTCATTATCAAAACCCAGTGGCGGTTGAAACATCTTCTCATTTTTCGGCAAACTCCATTCTTTGACTTATCCTTTCGGACTGAGTTTATATTGATTGACGCTTTGACCTGAAGTGACATGTGATTCTCTTGCGGCCATTTAATGCTCGAAATTAAGTTTAAATCGATCAAAGTCATTTCACTAAACGACGAGCAAAAATACCAAATATAACATGATACTTTGAACGACCCAGGCACTTTCTCGAAAACTCTTCCACTTAGCTTTCCATCATTCTCTTCATTGTATTTATTGATTTCTATCTGTGTTTGAGACACTTGGGACCCCCTTATTATCTTCATTGCGAGAGATAGCTTTACTATGTTTTGGGAGATGATGTTTTATTTTTCTGAAACGAGAGAGTGAGAGGAGGTCATAAAATACATTTCATCAATGAGACTGAGTAGAGATATTGATTTGAAGCCGTCGTTAATATTGTTGAAAAGAACTATCATGATATCCTTGTCCCAAAATAAACGCTTGTTATCAAGAAAGAAAGAGGTACTAAATACACTCCGGGTGTTCCATAGTTACATAATAAAACAAGAGAATTGGAACGTATATAATCGTAGAAGACCGTTGACATAATTATAAGGCAAAGGATCTTATTTTTTAGTGTTGATATTAAAAACAAGAAGGGCTGGAAACAATGAAGGAGGGCGGGAGAGGGAGAGAGAGAGAGAGAGATAGAGAGAGAGAGAGAGAGAGAGAGAGAGAGATGGTTAAGAGAGGGAGGAATATGTAGATTGGGGAAAAGAGAAATAGAAGGAGAGAATACGATAGGGAGGGAAGGTACGAAGAGGGAGATGGGATGGAGACTGAGAAAGGGATAGAGGATTGGACAGGAGATAACAATGAGAGAGACAAGGAAAAAAAAAGATTATATGAAACATGACAAAGAAGAAGAAAAAAAAGAAAAAGAAGAAGAATTGAAGCGAGGTGAAGGAAGGGTAGAGTTCAGGCACATATTCAGGAGTGACTCAGGGAAATACTAACCTTTAAAATTGATTGCATTTCCGTGTTCATTACACCTGCCTATTTAAAGTGTATATTGATACTGCGACGTGGCAAAAGTTTTTATTGGAAAATAGATATCACGAAAAAATAATGCATGTGCATTCAAGCGAATTATGAAATAAATATTTATTGGATTAGTTATATCGAAAACAAAATTATGCTAGAAATTGTAAGCCCCTTCTCTTCGGCCGGACATGTTTCATGGTTAGGTGCTATACTCCCCCTTCAATTTTCTGATGTAGTTTATGTCTATCAAAAGTGTGGATTAATGGTGAATTTTGAAGATGAAAAACAAAACACGATGTATTTCAATAAGTGTAATAGTATCGCAATATAATATTCCAGCTTGAATGTTTTGTCATTAATACATAAACTATAATATCCGCATTGCTTTGATCAACGTGTTAATTGTTCCATGATAACAACATCTGTTAGACCCTCTCTAAACATGGATGGTGAAAATCCATTAAATGCAGTGATCATTATCTTTTTTTTTTCAGGCAGTTCATCAGACATACCAAATATATCATGAATTATTAACGAGTTAGGAATTTTATCGCTGTATACATTGGAAACTACACTGCATTGTTAGTGCATCAAATATGAAATGAACGACCTATATTCGAGCAAGCGGAATTTGATTAATGGTATCTCTGAGGTCATAAATCAATAATAGCTATTTCTCCGATAGCTTGTTTACATACACATCGAGGCGACATCGTGATGTGTGGTGTATAGTGTACAATCGCCCGTCAGCATGAGTTATCTTTTTGCCGGATGACTTTGAAAACCGTCCAGACACAATCATAATAAAGGATTTTTTGTCAAACAATTTTATATTTAGAATAAAATGTTTTCATATTTCAATAGATGTTAATCATGTCACCATACTATTATTATATAGGATTATCGATATCTATACTTGCCTTCAGATAGGTACCATTAGCAAATCCGTTGACCCGTGACGTAAATTCGTTTGATTATGACTGATGTTTAATACAATTATTACTGGCCTCTATCGTGTGTCTCTTAAATTAATCTTAGTGATGCTGGTGACGTAATTGGCATAGCTCGAAGTTCTCAAAGGAGGATCTAATTATTATTGAAGCGAAGAAGAAAAAAATTTCTCACATAAAAATAATAAAATGGAATTTTACTCTGCATAGTGCAGTATCTAAATACATTTTGAATTTGAATTTGAATTTTTTTAATAGTAAACTTCATTCATATACATGAACATTTAGTTTCACAATACGTATATCAAACAATTATATAAACAAGAAAATCAACAAAATGGTTTAGTTACTCGAGTAATCACAAGTTGTGTATATCATATTAACTGGATTAGAAAACCGGGTCAAAGCATAAAAGTATTTTGAAAGTGTATTTATACACTTTCCCAAATAATCTTTGAGCGCATTTTTATTAATGAAAACACGAAACCTCGTCAAATGCCTTTCTTGAGAACAATTCCCTATCTACTAGAGATAGCCGGGAACACTCCAAATGAGTCTCTTTGAAAACTTGGTTCTATTCTACGAAGATATATACCGTAGGCCTTTACATCACATCTTCCCATCTTCATTAAAACCTGCTTAGACTCGTGTCGGCAATTGTAATAATGCCGTTGGCTTAATTATCGCTTTCTTAATCATGTTAATTGACTTGTAATGAAAGAGGTTCATTTAAAATACGACGACGGGTTTCTTCTGAAATGATACAGATGGTGATCCAACAAAGTGGATGCTATGTTCAGGTTTACATCATACAATTGTCCTTGCATGGGTGCTACTGCATGAAATCTTCTAGAGGAAAGTTGAAGTATGCACTGCGTGCAAATTTACTTATAAATAGCATTTTTAAAATTACAATTAGAAAACGAGATCATCTGGCTGTTAAGTTCTATTTTCATATCCGTTACTAGTTTTCTTACTATTTACGTGTCATCTGAGTGATATAGGCCTACCTTTATTTCCTCTTACATTTTATACTTAAAAAACGTGTTCGTTTAAAAATGCTTCTTGATTTGGCCTATTGATAAGATCTTTGGCATTCTGTGCGCCAATTTTAATATCACGTGTTGTCTGCGTGGGTTTTAGTTTGTGCTCTTTTAAATTTATGGTATAAGTAAAGAAGATATTGCGATTGTTTTGGGGTTAGCAAACAAAACAATTAGGTAGACCCACAATGGGATAAATATAAAGTGATACTCCATTCTACGAAAGGTCATTCCAATTTGAGCGTTATTGGAGATCCGCCTTTTCGACCCAATAGCTCGTCTCTATTGCATTTAGCCGGCAGTCAAGACTTGTTCCCGTGATATACAAAAATAAAAAGCTTGGAGTACTCCCTCAATTGGTTTATAAATGTTAACTTATGTTCGAGACGTATAGAGAGTTTGTAAAGAAGGCAACTATTCGACTGTGTATGATCGTACATGGTACGTATAATATAGTATTCATTAAAACTTATGCTATATGCATAACATTGTTTATTTAGAATCAAATAATCATTTGACAACGTCTTCCCTAGTCATGACCATACATTTTATCAAAAGATACGGGCATATGGAAACGAATGAATTAAAAGTGTTATAATGTAAGGCTATGCTCTCGAAGATCTACATGATAGTATATAGAAACCAAAGACCTTAATTTGCTACAAACAAACATAGATAGTTGAAGTACATTCAGTTTCTTTCTTTCTCTTTCCTGAGTTTAGTGACTGTGACGTAGACAGTCTGAATAAAAGTAACATCTATAATACAAGAGGAACACAGATATTTCGCAATTACTAAGTTTCAATCGACAGTGCAAACAGTCTGCTCCCGGCAGGTTGTGAACTCACTTTTCTTAATAAAGTTTCCTCGTTTGAACTTTGTCAAACATACAGTGCACTGTGTATATGAGATGATCTAAAAAACTGGCAAGAATCTCCTGCGCAATATGGAAGATAAGAAGAGAAAGTGAATATCCAGTTGAACATTCTTGAGTCGCTGGTTTCCTTTTGCATTTTACCAGCTGCTGGTGTTATAGGAGAGCACGTACCAAGTACTTCACCTCCATCTCCACGAATCCATAAGGGGAGAGGCCGGGAAGGGGCGGAGGGGTGGATTGAACTCCTTCCAATACAAAATAAACTATGTCGGCAAGTCTATTTATGTTGCAACAACCTTGTTGAGTATATGCTATACAAAGTCATGTACGTATATATTAACCGTTTCAGAGAAGAAAAAGAAATCAGGGCTTTACAAAGTATCTTGGTATACCTTTTTGTAGTCGATGCCGTTAATAGATACGGACCTAGTTGGATCATCTGGGAGAGGAAAATCTATGTAAAGCGAAAAACCTGAAGAGCATTTTTAATAAACGTGTATATTTTTTAACCCTTGTTTTCCACCTTTAAAATAAAAAGACAGTAGCTAAACATTACCCTTTCTGTTATCGTATTTTAGATATTTCAAGCCGCTGTCGGCAAAAATGTCGGATTCTTTTTTCTTCCTACAATACTGACCCCCCCACCCCCCATATTAAAAATGTTCCTATGTCCGCCCCTGGTCCCGTCACAGTCACGCGAAGCTGAAGATGATGAATTGTAATCAACGCGATTAAAATGTCAACAGCTGCGAGTGGCGCGAACGGTATATTCATTGTAACCGTAGCGGGGTGGTATAAATTTATCCTGCAGACATATTTTCGGGGAGGGGCGTAGCCATAGGTGAAAGACGATTCAAGAATGGGGGGGGGGGCAGTGGATCTAGGCGAAGGGTAATGGGTTAGTTTGTAGTAATATAGTGTCTGTCGTAATTTTCTTTTAAAGACTTGAAACATACTGATGGAATCGTAAAAATATACATTCGAAATAAATCTTGTTGAATCGGAATAAATTCATATACGATTGTGGAACGCATCGTCATATCCTCCCGTAAACATAATTCCAGCATTAATGGAGTCTTGACGCTGAATAGTAATTATTCAATCAAATATCATCCCGTTTGATGCTCTACCCATCCCTAAACCATTATGCTGGTTAATTTGTTAATTTGCAAGTACATGTAGCCCTATATCAAATCTACCAGTTCTGTTATCCCCCTCCATATTATTGCTAATTTCGTACCCTGTATGAAAAATTCTAAAATAGAGTTCGTTTTGATTAAATATTGACCACCTGTGGTAATGTAGTTTCATTTCGGTCTGTCTGTGGTCGGTCTGAGGTCGGTCTCATCGATGTAACTGTGGTATATATTGCAGTGGCCCTCCTTACAAAACCCACATCTCTGTTATTTAGTGACCTAATTAAAACCAGGCATTAGGAAACCTATCTTACAGGGAAGATTTCACATCGATCTATAGAAAACATTCCTTTGTCACATCAGCCATCTTAGAAGATCACCCGGATAGGTTTCAAGAAATCTATCTGCAAGCCTATTGAGTGGCATCAACCCATCTGCCCTCGAAATGCTATGTATGGGACCAAGGTATTGGAAAGTGTTGTCAGACGTTGATTAATGCGCTGCCGGTATAGATAAAAATGTTGTTTCCTCGTGCAAAGATGTTTGTATTTCTAACAATATGGTTGTAGAGTTATTGATGAGACATTGAATTGCAATTGGTTTCACTTATTAAGGTTAATAGCTTTAGGGGTCTAATAAAACGATAATCTTTGTAATTTCATCAGGTATAATGTATACAATATCAACATCGATTGAAATTAATTTGTTTTCTAGTGTTTCGGTACATTTAACATCAACATAATGCATAAAGCGATAAAACCAATGCTTGATATTGATAAAATGTTTTCAATTTGTAGCAAGGGAGGAAAACTTGTGTTGATAACCGACAGATAATTAGTATGGCTCATGTCAATATATGAATAATATATGTATATGCATTGTAATTTGGGCGAGTGGCATCCTTTTGAAAATATAATGCATGGACACTGAAATCGAAATGGACTTGATCGACCCTCTCTTCATTCCTTTCTCTCTTTTCAGGATCGTTTCTGGATGACTGATTTACCCTTTTACCTTTCATCTATCTCTCAGTCCGATGGATTATCTTACCATTTTTCGAATGCGTCCAAAGGTCGACGCTATATTTTGTTTCCATCATCTTCTCGATCGCTCCCGTTACATCTTCTCTCCTCCCCCCATACACCTTTTACTCATGATGTACCAGATGTAATGTATCATTGTATCTCTCTTTCTTTTTTTTTTTTACATTTCCCTCTCTTTATCTCCTTTTCCCTTTGATCTGTCATAATCTCTCTTCTGTCTTCCCCCTCTCCCTCCTCTCTCTCTCTCTCTCTCTCTCTCCCCTCTCTCTTAATTCTCTGCCATACTATGTCTGTGTCTTTCTGTGTATTGTTTTCGCCTCTCCATTTTTTTTTTGTCACTTATTGTTAGAGAATTTTATCTAAGAATATGAGATACTTTGTTTTTTGCCACGTTTTCATATCACACAATATCACACAAGTTTATTGAACCTAACATTTATTAAACTTGACCTTCAAAATATATATATTCCACTTAAAAAGGAAGATAATGCGACATCTATAGAGTGGGCTTTATTAGTATATCCAGTCCCAAATAAGTTCTACATTCAGGGTGTCTACTATTATGTGGATGTCGTATAACTGGTATATAAAAAGTTTTGTGTTAATACATTTAAGGTTTCTCATTTCTACAATTTTATGAATTTAAAGCATTTCGATTGATAGTGCGTCTTTCCAGGAATTCACTTCCTACCCTCTCACCAGCATTTATGTCTCCCCCTCCCCCCAATCATTAATTCTACCATCCGAAAAAAGGCATACGCCATATGGCGTCGGCATTTTATTAACGCATACTATTCTCTGAGCGCCACGAACGAACGTGGCGTCAAAATGTAACAAAATCGGTGGTAACGTAGAGCTGGGCGCCAAAGTCTACAATCGGAAATAGTTCGCCTTGCCAGCGGACAAGAGAAACGAAGGCGCCCCGACACTCCCCGAGGCAAAACATCTCTCGTTACCCCCTCATACCGGGTTATTCTGGCTAGATTTACATAATGGCACCTATACGTGGCCGGCCAGGGGCGTCCTCAATGAGCCCGGGAATTAGTTTCTCTCAAAAATTGTATCTCCTTGAGATCTTACCAATGCGCGGTATAATATTGAATAACAACGTCAATATTCTAAAAAGAATGTTCAGATAATTTGATGAAACATTTGATTGATAATACAATGTAAAAGAATTTAAAGAAAGAAATAAACAATGAAAAGAAATAAATAAGGCCAATCACATACTAAAATAAATCCCCCAATAAAATAAACGAAACGCTGCTTTGCACCGAGTAAGAAGACCTGTCTTTTTATGAAGACCAAATTTACTTAGTTTTTTGATACATTAATACTGTCACCTAGATTCTCTTATGAATGCTTCTCTGCATGCATGTGAAGCTGATATTGATGTCAACTTTGAGGCCGAGCAGACCTAATTTTGGCGGGAAATTAGGCCTCGATGCGACAAAAAAGTGGGAATGTCGTCCCCTTGCAGTTAATCGGACGAAGACAGCCAAAGCTTGCCCGGGGGCTAGTCGGGCAAATGTCGTCTACATCAGGGTCCAAATCACACTTAAGTCTATGCTCTTGTCTCTTTAGTTTAATTGAATTACTACATTCCAATGAGATGTATGAATTTCAAACATTGACTTGAACTCAATCAAAAGTTGAATTACAAGATGTCAAAAATTGAAATTTAAGAAAATGGCCAATTTAAAAATACAACACATTTGACTGGACATTATGATTCTAGCATAATAAATCATATTAATAATCCGTTTCATGAGATTGGAATGAATAATTTTTCTTTCATCTAAATTGTGTAGATTTTTACTAATATGAATGAAAATTCTTCCAAGATGATTAACAACTTCCATAAAGATTATAGCGGTTAGAATATTTGAATAATTTTAAAAAGGAGCTACACTTCTCCACTTACTTTGCACATAGACTGTTCGCTGAAAAGAAACGTATTTTAGTATAGTGGCATAGAAGTTGAAACTACAAGATTCCTGATACTCCCCACATGCACAACAATCTTATACAAGATCTATTCAAATGATGTTTCATATTGAATGCTTCCTCTGTTACGCTCGATAAAGACAGTGTGAAACTGTTTGTCACTTCATCCTGCAGGGTTTATACCCGAATGTTACACCTTTCAATCATTATTCCGAAGGCAGTATAGTATTATTTTCCTACAGAATTGCCAATACATCTTGATACCTGATGGGTTTGTAACTCTATACGACCGATGGAAAGATGATCAATTTTATGTTGTGAATAAACCCAAGACATAAACGACTTGTCGGCTTGTATATTGATTTCCTTGCGGCTAAAGTAAGCGCCGAAACAATTTAGATACTCCCTAGGTGGATTAAGTGTTACAAACAAAACTCTAATGCGCTCCAATGAGAATACGAACGCAAAGTTTGTTTTAAAAATCAACGTTGATGCAGTTGGCAATAATTTGATGATTATTAATCTAATAAGAAAAATAAATCGCTTGTGTTTTCAATTCTTTTATGTTTGATTTTTCTTATCTCGTTATTTCTACCTTTACTCAAAAATGTATTCGATTATTCCCGCACAATGTATTGAATGCTGTAAGATAGATGATGTTTCAACAGATTATTTTAAAAGGTGGGAAAGACTTTTTAAACGTGTATTTATTTCCAATCCATTTTTTTAAATTCAGACTAATCAAAAGTTATAATCATTGAATACTTGTTACAGGGTATATGTATTTAGGGCGTTATATATATATATCATAGGATTCTACCATACTGTTTAACTATATATTTATTGCAATGCATCATAGTGAAGAGGTGACCGTAAATGAAACAAAAAGAGAACATGTAAGGTGAATCGTCTCTATATCAATGGCCTAATTTACTTATACAGCTGTGATCCCTATGTCATAAGTTGGTCAATATGCGAGCGTTACAAGCCAGATCCCAACAACAAAAGAACGAGAAACATGGGTTGCATGTCTTCTACTAGTCTATCATCTGTTAAACATTTAATCAATATCTAAAGGATTATAAGCTATTTGAATCATCACTATTTAGGGTATAAAGAACATTATCACCACACACAACCTCCGTTCTCACTCATACACACCCGCATCCGCGGCACCCACACTCGCACACACAATTTAATGTTTTTCTTTCTCATTCTCTATCTCTGTCTGTTATTCTCTTTATGTATTTTTAATCTCGCTGTCTTTTAATCTGTCTCCCTGCCTTTTATTCTCACTGTCTTGTACGCTCTCTCCCCCTCTCCCCTCTGTCTCTCTCTTTCATTGCCTCTCTTCTCTCCCCTCTCCTTTTTCCCTCTCTTGGCCCATATCCTTAAAGTGGTTGACATAACCCCTTACATAGAGTACCTCTATTCAGACTAATGCTACTCTCTCACAGTTTGACATGCACACACTTTTACTTCTATAAAGGCGATCACTTTCACTGTTTGCTTACCGTGACTTCATCCCAAACTGGGGCTCTGTCATACAGATATCTGTTCACCTCTCGAAATACACGGTCCTATCATGGACCTACTCAGAATTGGTCCTAATGTATGTCGTAACAGGAGTGGAACTTCGAACACAGTATGGACAGCGAAATGCTATCTCTATTCAAGAGTTTGAACTTTGAAAGCCTAAATAGTGTTTCCTTCAGACAAGTTAGATGACTTTGTCCCAAATTGAAGCTCTGTTCATACAATACATATTTTCAGCCCTTTCTTTATCTGTCCTACAATGTCTTCCCAAAACCACAGAAAGAAGCCTAGATTGCATCTCATGGATAGCAAAATGCTATCCTCATCCATCCTAAGAAAAAAAATACCATTGAACCCTTAACTATGGTCCAATAAGCACAATCTTTAGGGGTGCAATGTTTACCGCACATGGAATAACTTGCATCATTGCTGTTCCTCTTTGAAACACACGATGCACCCGCAAACATGTTGAAATGTTTTAAGTGCACCTTTTAAAAGTGCAAGGTGCAAAGTTATGAAAACAGCACATTTTCGAATCATCCTTGCACCCCTGATGGTAATGCTATATTGCCCCATATTAAGGTTAGAGTTCAGTCATTTTCCTCTTAGTATAAAGATACAATGTGGGTATAGAAACGATAACGCTAATCGATTGCCTTTGAATTCGGAGGACAAAACATTTTATCTAAGAAAAGTAATCCATTTGCTCGGGACATGAATAACGTGAATTTGAGACACTTTGTTTAAGAGACTCAGTTACAGGCATTAAACTATCTGTTTTGATATGGTCTGATTATCTTGTACTTTTTTTGTATTTAGAGGCTAATTGTTGGGCTTGCGTGTACGAGTAGAAATAGAATAATATTATTATGTCGGTATCGATTGGTTTGTAATTGCTACCGCGACTTTCTTCGTGCACGCTAGTCTGTCGCCTGCATGTCTTTCCGATGATTATGTTCTTTTCAATTTAATGGACGTTATTGTCGATGTTTTGGAGACATCAAAATGCTCTTATCCCAAACCCATTACGTATACATTCAACATTCAAAATGACATTCTGTTCTTCCTTTCATCAGCTTTCTTCCATCTAAAAGGAAACTTTCACAACGCAACTTGAAGAGCTCATAGCACTCTATCTTGATAATAGCTTGTCCGTCTATTATCGTGACAGGCCTTTGCAAGTCAGTCGAGCGAAATGATTACCATGGTCTTACAATGCAGATGAGGAATGGTCTATTAGTATTTCATCAACTGAATAAGCTTATCGATATCCTGATCCAAAGTATCGATCAGTCTGTCGTCTTGATAGCTTCGGTATACGCAGAACATGAGGGGGCAAATTCATGTTTACCCTGTCCCTTGAGATTGTGTTACAGCAAGCTATCTTCGAACAAACATAATGTTAATATGTACTTACGTGGTATCAAAGGCACATTATAAAAAGCATCCAACCCAGGGGTGCATTGGGACAGAGCCCCCCCCCCCATTTTACATGGTTGCCTCTGACCAATGTACCCCACAACCTTTTTGCACCCTCCTAAATCCTTTTAAAAGAATGGATGGACGCCCCTTCATGTACCTCCAGATACTGTATTTTGCGTGTGATTTTCCCATACAAAGACATGTAGCCTACTATTATTGATCAGCGTCAAAGTTTTCGTTGTTACTTTTATCATCAACCTTTCCGTATCCAAAAACAACAACAAGAAGATTACTCAAGTATGAGCAGATGTTTGAACATTGTCGATAACCGTTATGTACACGCAGTATTTTTTCATTTCAATTCAATCTCAATTTATAATTTCATCAACACTTCATATTTTATTGATGCACAAATTGAATACGGTGACAGAGAAAGGGGGAACTAAAAACAGTAGAAAACTAGACAAACAACAGCATACAACAACCCCGATTGAAAGCTTGTAGCTCTCGTTAAATTTGATCTTGTATATGCCTTATAACATCATTAGAATTCAAACGAAAATGAATATTACTTTATTTTAACTCAATAATTGCGTTCAAAGGAGCAGTCGTATGGTGTCTCTTGCACCCAGCGGGAGGGGAGGGGGTAAACAGGGAAGGGGTGGGGTGGGCGTAATCGATTTACCAAGTGCACTCTATCGTGACGTTGAGAGGTAGCTTTCTTTTTGACAGGCAATGCCGCAGCCACCAAGCGTAAAATACAAGCACAATTGCAGCCCCATTGCCATCTTTAATTGCATCATTACTGCCAAACTTGATCGATAAATTTTACTGAGGAATTACCTGTACTTTTTACGGATTAAAAGTTCGTATAGAAAGCGATGAACCCCTTGCACAATATTGCAACATTGCTTGTAAAAGAATAATTACCAGCATATGGAAATTATACAATTGATCAAGAACTACAAAGTGGGTTGTATGATGAAATAAATCGAACATGTCTATTCTAATCTGGATGATTATCATAAATTTAAGTTATCATGTAATAAGTAAAGTTAGCTATAGTGTTTTTTTAACGAGGTCCTCCTGTATTTATGAAGACAATTTTCTGTTTGAATTAAATCATTCAATGAAGCTTTGTACGCTCTCTTCCCTCTTTTTTCTCTCTTTCTTTGCCTCTTTTTTCTCTCTTTCTTTGCCTCTCTTCTCCCCCTTTCCTTACCTCCTGTCTTGCCCTATCTCTTAGAAAGGGTTGACATGACCCCTTACAACAACGGTGTATCAGTATAATAATACTTCACTCTAAAAAGTTATCATTAATTTAGTTTTGAAATCCTTATCCTTCCATTCTATTCTAACATTGTGGTGCTCCAAATGCTTGAAATTTCTCCCGATATATACAAACATGTAGATACAACTGTATCTGTCGTCGACACTTGTATGTCCGCAATGCACACTGCAGAAAAAAGAAAGCACTCTATTAGAATCAAACTTATTTTTCCCTATCACCTTAGGCGTAAGAAAACGCAGTTTGTTGATCCACACAGGCAAAATATTGAATAGATAACTACCAACTTATGTTCGTTTGTTTTCGTTAAGTCATCTATAAAAAGGGCTCCGAGAAGTTGACGAAGCAAGAGTTGGTATCCCGTGGTACGAGTTCGTATAAAAAGCATTTAAAGGGCTTCCTTTAAATTTTCTTCTCGTGTTTGAATTGGGCTGACGGTTATGTATTATAGCTGGAATGTCTCCCGCGAAGATTACAATTGCTATACGAAAACTTGTAATCGTCCAATTAGTTTGAATCTTGAATAGTATTTACAAATCGTGGTTACGATGGCGACTTTTATTCGTCATGAGAAAAACAGTACACTGGACAATTCATTATTTTGCGTCGTTAGTAAGAATAGTTGCAATTTATAGAGCGCCTTTTCCACTGGATAAACAACGCTTTGAGATGTAATTCGTATGAGTTTAGATATAATTTATACACAAGTTACCAAGCAGTGACAGTGTGAGCTCAATGCATAAATATGGTACTTTGTTGGATTGGATGCCGATTCTCTATCTGGTAGTGTACCAAAAATATGGACAGTTCTACCATCCTAAAAATAGTCAAAGGCCGACAACTTTAAGATGTTAATATTTATCCTAAACGATTAAAAGTAGAAATTGATGGTTAACTATAATGTAATCGAATTTTAGAAGAATATATCTGTAGTTGTGATGACATTTAACGGTACTTCATACTCAACATGATGGAACGTTTAAAAGACATTTTGGTTTGTAGACATAGGCCTAACACATTATTTTGCTTCAATGATTATATGCGAAATGTAATCATAAGCCCGTTAAACCCGTTAAACCTTTTTTTTCAATTTGAATCCAACATGCTTAGTCTATTTCGTAATGTAATACGAACTGGGCCGAAAGGCATTATAATCAGAAAATCTACCTGTCACTGCATGGTAACGCGATGTCACACCCTATTACATGTATTTTCAAATCTTCCAAACAAGGTGTTTACGAGCAAATCCACTTCCAGACAGCAAACAGTGCCGTGCGGTGCGAGTCACATGCTATAAAGAGATAAAGAGGTTTGCGAAGGTACTCTTCAAAAATCATCAAAGCTTGGAGAATATCCTTTCATTTATCATGCCGTAGTCCGATTAAGCTATTCAAGTGGCAAAGAACTATCAAAAATGACCAGTCCCCTACCAAGATAATTATCCTCTTATTCTGAAAATCTCTAATCTGTGACGCATTCAAATCGTTGCCTTTGTGTTTTATAGCCGATTTAATAGGGCTGGTCATTCGCCTTTTGAAGCATTTGCACCGAGTCGTAGTATGTTTGTAAGCAACGACAGTACTGTTATTCAAAATTTGCTTGAGTATTATGATAACCAATACATAATAAAACAAAATAATACGCGACCACATTTTGAAAATTATTATGATTGACAGAAAAGTAGCATACCACTGCTGTAAATACAAAGTCAAATTGAATTTAAAATGATTGGAACAAAATCTTTAAAAAAATAAACAAAATATAAATAGAAGAATGCTAAATAATGCATACACCCACGTTCTTTTATTGTACTGCTATACTTAATAGTAGTTAGGATATGTAATAAGTGATACACTTTATATCTATGTCGTGAATAGAGAGATACCTCTAAAACATACATAAATAGCGGCAATATTTTTCTAGTCAAATCAATATTTAAGTAAATATTTTAGTGAATTATGTAAACGAAAATGAAAAACATACCAACGTAAATAAACATTTAATGTTTACCTTTACACAATAATTGTTTTACTTCAGAATTCCCACAGTGCTTTTGCCAGCACTTTATTAAAAATGTTAACGCAATATCGATAACATTTTATTGTTGACTCGAAAATATTGACAAGGACCTTTAAATAACTTCTTCATTCCGTTTCACCAGACGGAGGCAAATGCACTGTCCAATCAAATAATTAGGATTATATAAACCTTGGACACATTAGAACAATTGTGCAATAAAACAAACCGCATGAAATAGTACTCAATATTATTGATTACTTCCGAGGTTGGGAATAGCTTCTTGGTGGGGGGGGGGGGGGGGGG
>BEXV01000110.1:86436-99398 GCA_003118195.1 Hemicentrotus pulcherrimus
GGGGGGGGGGGGGTGAAGGAGCCACGCGTTTTTGTCTAACGAAAAAAAAACGCTTTTAAGATAATAGCTGCAATTGGAAATGGTTTTCATTGCATAAGAATCCTAGTATAAGTCCAAATTGAAATAGTATATTTAATGAACTTTCACTGAAGTTTTGTTGAAAACAACATGTAGTTGAAAATAAGAAAAATTGATTTTGGTGCGAGAGTTTCCCAAGGAAGTCGAACGAGTCATACGCCCCTGAGTCAAAGGGTCACATATGAATCATTTGAGATAGAGATAGAGAGAGAGAGAGAGAGAGAGAGAGAGAAAGGAGGGAAAGAGATGAGGAATGGAGGGGAGATGGAGACGTGGGAGGAGGGTCTGAAACATTGTAGCTCTTCTTGGAACATTTAAAGTAAATATAATTAAATCAATATTTCATAATGTTATTCATTGGCCATCACTGTTTGTTTAAGCAGGCACTAGTTGATATAATTTCTGACAGCCGTCCAAACTATGGGGTGCCGAGGATCGCAAATTACACCCCCTCACCGCAGCCTCAGCTTCTAATAGATACCCGCTCTAATCTAATACCACGTTGGGTCTAACCCCGGTCACGTGGTGTCACGTGGCATGCCTTGCGGAGAAAATGGCGTCGTTATGTTGAGGAATGAACAAGGGGTTTGTGCATCTTCAATTGCATCCTGGATACAATAAGTAACGCCTGATAACTTTACTAAATCGTTTAACCGGTATTACCAACATTGCTGGCGCCGAAGCTGGCGTAACTTTGGACTAGACATTGAGCCCCACGAGGTGTGTGGGGGTAGGGATATCGTTGTTATTTGAAAAGCATTTTATTTAGGGGAAAAGGGAGAGGATTGAAGTCCCCCCATTTCACGTTTCCTTTCATCCTCTCCCTTTCTCCTCATCTCTCTCTCTCTCTCTCTGTCTCTGTGTGTGTGTGTGTCTCTCTCTCTCTTATCAGTTTTCATTTCTCTTCACCATTTCATGTTTTGAAGTGCCATCTCCGCCCATAGCTACGCCACTGACTGCATGTAAGATAACGTCGAATAATGACTGGCTATTTCTGGCGCCACACCTGCCCCCTCCCTTTACCCCAAGGAATATTACACCCCTTAATAGTGATTAAACTCCTCCTGTTGGTGCATGACGTTGCCTCACGGCTTTGTTGATGCAGTTTGCCTAACACGCAACTACGTCGGTTTTAATTAGGTTAAGCACACAGCAAAATGAATGTAATAATAAATGCAGGGATACAAATTATCGCGTATTTCTAGATTAATTATACTCCATGTACTTCGGAGGAATAAAGAGCTTGTTTGATGTAGGATTGTGTGTTTTGAAATAGGATAACGATTGTAAAATTTGTGAATAGTTTGTCAGGTTTAGAGTAAATATATAGCTGTAATTCACACCTTTAGGGAGTCCACGCTGAGTTTCACTTTATTTCGAAAGGCATTTATTTTCTTATCAAGTTTCGATTTTGAATGAATGTCGAAATTTGAATGGTGTCATAATGCACTTACAAATGTACATTTTGAACCCCTTAACATAATGTCTGAATACGTTTATCTACAGAAAACGATCAATTGATTACACTGGTTAATAAATTGTCAAAAATTAAAAAAAAAGCTTAAACCATATCCTTATACATAGAAAAAGAAAGTAAAACCACTTTTCTCTTTCTTGATTTTCTCTCTCATTCCATCATCTCTTCTATACCTGGCCCTCTCTCTCTCTATTTCTATCTATCTATACATAATTATTCACGTTTCCCCTATACTCCTTTCTTTCCCACATATACATCTGTTTCTCTTTCTCTTCCTTTATTCTAAATCTCTCGTTTTGTCTTCTCTCTCTTTTACATACTTTGTTTCTGTCTTTGTTACCTTTTTCTCTTCCGGATCTTTTTCCCTCCATCACACTACCATTTTATTTATATATATATATATAGCATACATTTGTCGCATATATTAAATTATCTATCCAACCCATCTGACAGGAATTCTTTTTATATGACATTTTAAATGACCTATTCATTTTGACGCCTCAAACTTGCCACGCTTATCACCATTAGATATGAAAATGCCGCACCTTATTCTACGGTTATATATCCACGCTATGTTAAGAGATTGCTCTTCAGAACAAGAAGAAAAAAAAAACAAAACATGCGGCGCAAAATGTGATGAATGTACTGGTATCTAAATCAACAGTCCATGCAAATATGTAAATATTTTGTTCATTATTTATAAAACATAATCATCATCACCATTTTGTGCAAATTTCAATTCGTCTACAACACGACAAATTAGCTTTGTTCAAACGGAAAATAGATGGTCCTTTTACATCCTAATCTAACCTTTGAGATCTATGCGGTTGAATCATTCGTTATTTGGATTAATGTCTTAAGTCTTCTCCTGTAAATGTCATCCCGAGAAAAATAAATTCCCCGACTCCGTGGCATAGGTTAATAGGCATGGAATATCATCAGTTAGACCATGAAGACGGGATGGACCTATATCTCCAATTGATAGATGTTGAGGGCTAGTTAACTCATTCGGACTCTCAGCTGGTGAATTTATTTCACTTTATTATAACTCCGACCGAACAATAGTAGAAAATAAGGCTAATACTAAAATATACAAAATGATTTCCGTACCATTTGTTGTTTAATCTGGTTGTTGATAACATTTCAGTCAAGAGGAAAAGTGCAATTCGAGTGATAATAATCGATGTTAAGAGAGTGATACCTGGAAGGAAAAAGTACAAGATCATGTTAGATTCATTGCACCCACTGACTAGTAATCATACCAAAGAGATACCGGTAACCATGGCTATATGATGTGGAAATAATCAATGTACATGACAACTTAGTGTTAAATGAATTTTGAATCGCCCGCTTACCAAAAATAAAAAAAATGTTAACTGGTCTGCCAATGACATAGCAAGAAGGAAATCTTACATTTTGTTCACAATCTCCCTTAGGCTACAAATTTGATTTGCCCGCATATGCATTTTTTTTTGTACAAGGTGTCTGTCGATCACTGGAGGGTATGATCTTCCGAGGTCTATACAACCTCCCTCAACCCCTCCAACTGCAATATGGTTAAGCACATAGAGTGGACTATAGTTGCAAGAGGGTCGCATATCATGAATAATAATGTATCATTCTAATCGTATGAATATGAATTCCTTTACCTAAGATTATCGCAGTTAAATGCAAACTACAATTCAAACATGATTATCGTTTTTATGATTTTTAATTTGATTCCTTTTTACAGTATAGTATTAATCCTTAGCGTTCAATGATTTTACAAAAACGATAAGACCTCCCCCATACCCTCCGGTATCGATAAGTATGTATACAAGTGCTTATAGTGGGCTATGGTTGCAAGGGGTTGCATCTTATGAATAACATTCCATTTGTAAAAATTCGGAACCCTTTACAGGGGTTGTTGCCATTAAAATCATGTACACATTCTTTCAACTTATTCAAACCCATATTTGACAATTGCTGGTGCATTAGTCTTGGTAGTAATATAAATCCTTAATGACTAAGTGTAAGATCTTACACTCGCGACCCAAAACGCTTTGAGAAAGAAAAAAAATACCACACCCTAATAATACTTTGATCACACCCCCCCCCCCCCCCNGTAATAAGAGCGTATCCAGATTAAGCTTTACCAAGATGTGGTCTAATAAAAATTATGCCAAACTTGTTGTAGGCCTTCCAAATTCATTAGAACAAACTCAAAGCAGTAGGTCTACGCCTCTGGACTATATCCGTCAGACACAACCAAAACCGTCTTTAGGATCTCAACCGTCTTGGTGACCCCACCTCCCCCCTCCCTCCCCCCATTTCAAATTTCTTCCGGATACGCCACTTGGTAAGGCTGGCCGGATGATTATCTAGGCCAGTTCATACTCATCGTCTTACCATCGATGAGAAGAGGGAACCTATATTTTGGTTTAACTGAATTAGAGGATTGGAATCCAAGGAAATATATGATCCCTGTAGGTTGGAATGACCCTTCGATTGATGTCTCTCTGTCTCTATGTCTCTCTCCGTCTCTGTCTCGGTCTCTCTCTTCTTTTTTTTCTCTCTCTCTTCTCTTCTATCTCTCTCTCTCTGTCTCTGTCTGTCTGTGTGTCTCCCTCTCTCTGTCTCTCTCTCTCTCCGTCTCTCTCTCTCTTTCTCTCTCTCTCTATTCTCTATCTATTTGTACCTGTCTTTCTGTGTCTCTATCTCTTTCCCTCTACATCTTCACTGGTCTTCCTTCTCTCTTTCCCTCTCTCTCTTCAGCGATATGATCGAAAGTAGATCACTCCGAAATACGGTATGAAATTGATACTCACATCAGTCCAAGGTCATTTTAAATACGTGAATGTCTTCAAATACATAATTTTCAACAATTTGTCTCTTCTAAAATATATCCTCCTAATGCATGTTTTTGACTGTTTTGATGCTCTTATCTGGTGGTCGAGCAGCACTTGCACTTTTTTCCTTTTCTCGATATCCGGCTTCAAAACACTTCTAATAATCCGTGCATTGTTCAATTGTTGCTGCGTAGATAATGACACCTACAAAACATTCTTTCAAGACTGATGTCAAAGTAGTTGGCTAGTGCCTCCATTCATTACATTCTTCAATCTGTTGAAATTATCATAAAATGTTGTTTTGCCTTTCTGCATAACCTACACTACCGAGCGTATACCCTTTTTCATATTGTCCAAAATGCTTGTGTGAACATGAATGTCCAGGATAATGATACAGATCGCAATAATCATTTCAAACTTAATAAAAGCAATATTAATCCAGATATTGAATTTAAACAAATTAATTACATTACTTTCATAGCGGATCTCCGGTGTGTAACGAAAATTACAGTGACGAGGTTATGATTTCGCAAAATAATGAGAAAAAGAACTACCTAACAAAGCACTCGACTTCACAAATACTGGATATACAAAGGGGTATGACAGATAAAACCAAGATATCATCACGGCGGAATGGCAAATTTAATTATGGGATAAGATGAAGGAACCAGGTTTGGGGATTTGTTCGTGCTCTTAAAGATGGAATCCAGAGAAAGAACGTCTCCCAGAGGACCCTTCTTATTTGCGCCTCATTCAAATATGAATGACATGTGCATCGATATCTGCTTCTAAACCATCTATGATAAAACTTTAAAGGGTTCAAACTGAAACGTTGAAATCAGTTCTAACAAATTCATGAAAAAAGGGGATTTCAGTTTAATATTTCACATCATTTTTCAGTATTGCTCGCTCAATAACAGACCAGAACACATTATTAAGAAAAGATGTTGATACAAAAATTACCAACTCTACTAATCAATCAGTTATACTCCATGATTATATCCAACATGTCTTCATATTTGGCATTGAATAAGGAAAGAGATTCTAAAACAATTAAGGTTATTATGCGGGTGAATAGAAATTCTGGTAGAGGCTCGAAACAAAACGTTTTGTCACAGGAATAAACTTTTAAGTTAGGGTACTGGTATAATCAAGTGCCATTTCGTCTAAAATCTTTTGTTAATTAATCTTGGTATGGGGAAGAGGAGAAAATATAATCTCCTTTAAAACTTCTTGTAAATCAAGTCTGGTATAATGACAAGGGAAAAGGCCTGTTTTATCACATTAAACCCTCTTGTTAGTTAAGGTGTTACTATGTTTAATCGTAATGGTAAGAATAAACAAATCCTTGAAACTGTATTTTTGATTGAATTTGGTATTGGTAAGAAGGTAGAATACCATGTCTACTACAAAAGGAACAAACCGCTTGCCAGTTGGTTTTGAAATTTAAGAGGTTAAAATACCAATCCTTCATAATCACATTTAGTTAAGTCTGATATCGATGAGAAGATGGATACCATCTCCTTGAAACTCTCTTCAGTTTGCACTTGTTTCTTGCAATGGATTACACTATGATCCGCGACGGAGTCCTCGGGGATTTATGAGAAATCACACCAATTAAAATGTCCTACCTTAATGTCATAAGCATAACTCCCTGCTCGCCGGAGACAGAGCAGGGTAATATTTGGCGGACGTCCTGAGGGGTGGAAATGCTCATGAAAGAAGGACGAGAAGCTGGGAATACGTATTGTTTGTTTGTTTGTTTGTTTGTTTGTTTTTCTTCAAATCGAAATGTTGTAGTTAGAAACTGTGTTCCGCTCATCGCAAAGATGATCACTTGTGTCGAATACAATAATAACGAAACGAATGTTAATGACGATGAGAATAACTACATAATTCATTTTCCGCAAATGTGTTCATATCTAACAAAGATAAGAATGACCGAGATAGATATTTAAGCAGAATCCATATCTTTCTTAAAATTTGTTGAAATTACTCAATTGTACTACAATTATTCAAATTTAAAGGATGAGGCAAATAAAAAGAGCCACTGAGAGAAAGACGATGGAGGGAAGGAGAGAGAGAGGGGGAGAGATGGGATGAAGGAGGGAGATAGAGAAAGACCAATGGAGAGTAAATGAGAAAGAGAGAGAGAGAGAGAGAGAGAATAGATTAGCCTTCATAAATTGGTAATTGCCAATAATTTACAGTCTTTAATTTCATCAAAGATTGAACAATAATGAAAGAATATCATATACGCTAAGGAAAATCCTAGACTAATTGAAACCTCCTAAAGTTGCAGAATATTGGAGATGATTCAAACCATTCCAGCACTAATTCCAAAAGACATATGCCATAATCTTCAACACCCACAAGCAATACTAGCAATTATAAACCTGTAGAAAGCGGAGGTTGCTCACCCCATACCACCCAGCCGCCCTCCGCGGTATTCCCATCTCCAAAATTGCTTCGGGTGACTAGCTCGCGTGGATACTCACTCGTTACGCCTCTTGGATCAAGCGGAGAATACTTGAGGTTTTTCTTCCTCTCGGAATGTTTATGGAAAATGTCATCGCAAATTTAGGCCGCGAAGAAAAATATAATTAAGAGGATGACAGTACTTGATTGGTATGTATTTATACGGAGACCCGCAACCAATAGACAAATCTTCCCCTAGAATGGCAAACATCCCGTCTTTCTGTTAGCCTGGTAGGGGGTTGTAAATCCTGTTCTTCATCATGTATCATGTCATTTCATTGAAAGGGTTGGGGTTTCTGCCATCTAACCGCTGGAATAATTAAATTGGGCATCATATCTCGGCTTTGAATAAATATTTAAGACTAGTCATACGCGATCGAATTTCCATGAAATTTTGCAACAAAGGTAACGAAACAAAAATAAAAATGACACGTGATTGAATGCAGCCTATATTATGTTGTACACAACATACAAACAAAGAAACCAACAACACAAATAAAAGAAAATAGACAAACCAAAAGAATTTATACTTATCAAATGTGTTTGAAACTTATTTCGACTTAAATGCATGTTCACTTTTCAGCCGACAAAACAACAATTTATCTTTGAAAGGGAAAGGGGAGGCAGTATCGTGAATCAGATTAACCTTCCACTGAATCTAAACCAAAAACAAAATAACAAATAGTCTATTCGGATTGCAATTTGGGTCACTCGACTAATCGAGTGAACATTAACAACTTGCTTTGGGTAAGCTATATATAGCCTTTATGGGGTAATCACAAACACCCATCATTTCGAACCGGCGTCTTTGACTTATCAGAGATTTTAAAGAAGCCCATCATTCTTTTTTCTTTAAAGGAACTACGCACGTTTAAACACCAATGTCAGACAAAGTGTCATCGGTGATCCCTTTAAATTGAAGTCCAATCAGGGCAAAGAGGAGCCGTGACATCGCCCTCAGCAAACCCGATACCCTCTACGTCACACTCCATTAAACCCGCCGACTTGTTCCATCACCTCGCCCCAGCCTTTAGCCTGAATCTTAATCACGTGACAAACAGCCTGTAGCACGTGGTTTCCGGTTACATTTTGCGCTTTCTCATTCCGCGCGCGTACGCCCTAGCTAGTTGGCTGCCTGGTCGCATTTCTCGAGAAGCCGTTTCTTTTTGAAGGGGCGAGGAGGGGTGATGGGGTTAAGAATGCGGCCTTCGTGATAATGAAACAGTTTTGTCCTTAACATAAGCCTCTATGGTGATGAAATGTCATTGCCAGCCATTATCGAGACAGAATTTCGCAGAAATGCTTTGCACTTAAGAATATGGGGTAGAGGAAAGTGGTCGGAGCTTACGAAACAAAAACAAGGTGGCACATTGTGGAAGGGATAAAGAGAGAGACAAAAAAGGTATCAATTTGTTCGAAAAGATATGCTCAGAAGAACATATAACGGCAACACCATTTCTTACTTTAGACGATAAAATTTCGGTGATCTCGACTTACATGTCATTTCAGAGAAAAAGGGGGAAAGGGTAGGCTACGTAGCAACGAACGACGATAATAAACTATAATTGTTTGATTTAACGTGAAAGAAAACACCGAAATTTGCTCAACAATATTGCAATATTCTCCCAAGTACACCTGATACTGTCGAGTGTATGTAATTTGCACGCAATCCCCATGAGTGACATGACTACAACCGCCTCTTTCTGAAGGCGGAAGGTATATGCCTACTCCACACACTATTCATCCAAACTGCTCACGGCTCTACATCCATCGGCCTAATTGACACCCGATATCACACGATCGATACTATCGATAAATGCCGCGCGCAATCAGGGCGCACACACGTTGAATGCTGCAGCGAGGATATCAAAACGACGTTCCCATTGCTACGTCAGGCTCGAATTATGCCAGTTGCCCATGAGGCGTCATTTCCATTTCAAAATAACCAGCCGTAATTAAGCCTGTTAAATTTGCAGTAACATTTAGTATGATGTCACGCTGAGATAGCACGTCAAAGACCATGCCAGTCGCTGACGCAGCCCTGCGCCAGTAAATGACGCTTGGTTTGCAATGGGCAATAAATTAATTCAGGCAAATCGACATAGCCCACCGCATTTTGCTTCAAGAGGTTTCCTCTACGGATAGACATTACGCCTGTACCTGGGGTGGATGTGAATAAATGGTGCAATTGAAATAACGCCTCGTGTGCACCAGGTGCGCGGAAAATCACCACCATACCTTGTGTATTCAGTGTGTTCGATGGTTTACTAGGCCTGTACGTTTGGGGACAATCCATTAGAAGGAGTAATTTTAGTGGAAACTGCCATGCGCTACCGAGGAAACGGTAGCAGTGGAAACGCAGCTGAGCTGTGATAGAATATGGGCCTGAGGACGAAGTATTGGATACATTTGGAAACGTGTTTGGAAGCACGGGCAAGCATTTTTCCAGGGGTAAAAAGCACTTCCAATTTGAGATCCTTTCTCTGGATTTGGGTATCCGTTTTCGTAAACAAGCCTTGCCCACTTACCTTTTATACAATCACGATTCTTTAAAGGGACCCATCAGATCTGGTAGCTGAAATGAAAGTTAAATTAAACTTGCTGAACGTAGGCCTATACATGAATTCTGAGAGTGTTTAAACTGGTTTTCGTTTTTTTTTTTCTAGTATATTTCTCATAAGGACACGATCGCAAAAACTAGCAGAAGGCCACCAAAAAGAACAGTATTGATGCTTATTAGGCATCCCTGGATAAACATTATTATTATTATATGCGTACATTCTTAAATGTTTTAAATATTGTGCATTTCTAAAGGTGATGGACGTGGCTATTGATATTGTCCTAGGTGGGTTTTTGAAAATCTTTTCCATCTTAATGGTATAATTAGTTAAATCTAGTTTGTTGATCACCCGCATGTACTGGTTGTTTCAAGTTTTTTTGGGGGGCTACCTCAACTGTCTATCCGCAACATCTTTCCTCTCGTTAGCTTGCGTGACTTATGCATTCACTACATTTATCTTTATACATGACAATAGGGTCTTATAATGTCGTGTGAACCCTTCTTACCCCCTTCGTGTCCTAGACGTCACCTTCTTGCCATCTGAGAAGTCATTGTTTACCAGTCTCTCCCTGCAGTGTATTAGATTGATATAGCATGCCATTCTCGTTAATCTTCGTTGCTCGTATAGGACCATCCTATATGCTCCCAATCTAACTTGACTAGCGTGACGAATAGACCTACCATCCCTTCCAATAACTGTATTGATGTGTTTCCATTGCAGCGAAAAGCATACCGGCACTAAGGCTTGTTTTCCTTCTTGAAGTTCTTCCAGACTACGTAATTTTTTTTTTCTTCTTTCGTCTCCTCCCATCTTCTTAAAGGTAAAGACCGGTTATGGTCATGCGATTGCATTGTGAAAGAAACGTGGAATCGATCAGAAAAGGTTAATCATCTAGCATCTGCAAAGTTCTGGAATCATCAAAATGATAAGAAATTTGGCCCATTCTTCGTAAAGTTACAAGCACTATACACAGAAAGATGTATATGGGACTACCCTATATCTATCACAGACCATGAGAGAAACAAAATTACCAAATAATAGTAGGCGGTTTCCCGGCAAATTTTGTATCATCATGTATTAGTCAAAACATATTCTTTCACATGATTGGTAATGAGAGCTTCCATTTCATTTTTTTTTTTTAAATTGGGGCGTTTCCAATACTGGTATTTACCTTTAAATGAATTGCATACATTTACAAAATAATGTATATTGGTTAAGATGAAAAATGAACCCATTTCGTCAAAATGATGCCCCCCCCCCCTATTTCGCTTTCATTGATTTACTTTTTCATTACTTATTTGTGTAAACCTAACCATTAATTTTCATAACGGATAGCAAATGCTAATCGGTAACCAAGTTGATACATGTACCATAAAACCGCACACGATAATTGCGTATAATGATATTATTCTCTAACATGCAATTCAAAAATTCTTAGTAGAGTATCTACATCATTCTTCTATTTAAGTTGATATCTTAATCTTGCAAAAGGTGCACATCACCTTTAAGTAGATTCTTAACATACCACCAATGTATATCTCTGATGAGACGATATCACCTACATATCGATTTCAAGTACGTCAAGTTTTGTTTAGTTGTTCCAAGTGCCACTTCAGATTCTCACCTTCATAAGTGTCCAGGGGTTATCTTGACCCTCCCCAGTATTTTGACCCCTTCCTCCATTTACCTCTCCTTATTCCCACTAGAAGCTCATATTGTGCATGCACTGTGTTTATATTGACGTGTTAGAGAAGACAGAATGAGAGATGGAGGAAGAAGAGAAGAGCGAGATGGATACGAAGATGAACAATTGCAGGGACGGTTGAAGATAATGTAGATAATGTATCATCACGTATTAGTAAAAAATATTCTTTCACATGATTGGTAATAAAAGGTTCCATTTCATTTTTGGAAAGGGGGGCATTTCAAAAACTAGTCTTTACCTTGCCACGGACATTACCCCGCGTTAGCATTGTTTCGCATTCATAAGTAATTAAAATACAAAGGGGGCATTCTTTCTCTCTCCAAACCTCCTGTCTTTCTTCAAAGAGGCCATAGATTCCCAACATTCCATTTGTTGAGATACAATAAGAGAAAATGAGTGAGAAGAGGAGGAGACGAGTGATAGGAGAGATATAGGAGGGAGATAGATACTAGAGATGAGGGATGGCGAGGGTTCGGAAAGAGTGAGAGAGATGGAGAAAGAGGGAGAGAGATAGGGGTTGTGGAGACGGGATAGGGGTATATGGAAAGAATGGATACTTGGGGGAGAGAGAGAGAGAGAGAGAGAGATAGGGGTGAAATGGAGATGAGAGATTGGGTGGTATAAAGAGAGAATAATGAAAGAGGGTGAGGGTTCGAGTGTGCGAGAAAGCTACCGAGATGGTGTGTGTGTGTGAGAGAGAGAGAGAGTAAGAGAGAGAAGGAAGTGGTGGTAAATGTCTTTAAGGCCATTATGATTAATAATTAATGTTTTAATGATGTTTTAATGCGATCCATGTGTATAAGTCTAGACGCCACAGGAACCCTTGCAGCTCCCTAGAGGTGCCCCTCCCCTGAAATTGTAATGATCACAACACCAATGTATCATTCTTTAAGGGAATGGCTTTGACATTCTTAAGTGGACCATCTGAAAGCTGATGAACACCATTCATTACACTAATGCAACTAAAAACCTTAATTTTTTTCTAGTATAAGCCTATAAACCAACCCCAATACAGGGCTGTGGTACTGTTTAAAATGGGAAATACCGACGTGATTTCGTCGAAAATTTTACCATTGTAACATTTCATCATTGTCTGTTTCTCCCGAAACAATATTTACCCGCCACCCCTTTGCCCCAAACACATACAAACGCTCGTGCAATTGCCACTACATCGCTGATTGCGTATGCAAATGCCCATCTCTCAGAAGCCCAGGAGTTGCCGGAGGGAAGTTTGCCGTGATCGGTGGAAGACGCGTTTTTAAACGAACACCCAAACATTGACTTTCACTTATGGTTGTTTGCAAAGATTACAATTGTACAAGCGTACCTAAAGCTGGGCGTCGATATGTCACACCTACCCCCTATCTTCGGTAGACAGGAGGGTGACATAAATATCCTTGGGTCATGTAACGTACCTTTCTCGTTAACTCGAAGCTACTTGTGTCGAAGCTTGCGTCATCCATTTCCTGACATGCCAAAGTGATGTCTGGGAAAATAATGCTCAAACAAGACTAGTCGCAACTCGCAACTATCCTGACATCACAGTGAGGAAAAAGAAAATCTAAATTCTAACCCAAAGGCTATGGTCACTCACAAAGAAAGTTCAGCATAATTATAGCGTACACACATAATTATTGTATCACAGTGGCATGGGACGTTAAGGCAAAAACATCAAGTTTATTTGACGTCTTTTGTAACATCATTCTAACAGAAACATTGTCAACTCTTATTTGGTGTTGAAGTCCGGTATTGTGTGAATGGGTTGCAGCTTGTGTAATTAGTTTTAAGTCTAGGATACAACCCTAACAATTTAAGTCCTTACTGGAATGACATTT
>BEXV01000110.1:116211-126295 GCA_003118195.1 Hemicentrotus pulcherrimus
GGTCAGACTAAAGGTCAGACGGTAAGTGACCACTCCAAAAACACACGGGTGACCTATAAATGTGATGACCCGTGTGGAGGACGTCAGACCACATGCTAAGTCATGGCTTAAAAATGGACGCCTGGTTTTCTTCCAGTGACGAAGTTCAATAACGTTGGAGAAGCATATCTTATTAGGTTATATTTTCCATATACCATGTCTACTGATTGGCTGTGATGTTTATTTAAGGAAATCATTATTTTTCGTATTACTAAGTTGTATTAAGGAAACTCAGTCATTATAAAATATCCCTTCACTAACTGCTTCAGTTGTTTGATATCCGCATATTCATTTCAAAACTGTAAAATTTGTTTTGCCATGAGAGAGAATTATTTCACATCTTCTTTAGATTGAAGAAAGTTGGAAGGGATAGAGAGGGAAGAGAGGGGAGACGGTAACTGAGAGAGAAACATACAAAGAGAACAGTGAGACAGATACAGAATGAGAATTACGGCGTCGGAGAGAAAGAGAGGGGGAGAGGGAGAGAGAGAGAGAGAGGGGGGGAGAGGGGGAAGGAAAGAGAGGAGAGAGATAAAGAGAGGAAGAAAGAGTGAGAGAGAGAGAGATGGGAGAAAGAAAAATATACATAATCGAAAATCCAGAGACTTGGAGAAAAAAGAGAAAGAGACAGTAATGAGAAACCGAAGGAGAACGAGAAATAAACAGAAAAGAAGGAAGACTGTGACAAAGACAAACAGAGATGAAAGGGTGTAGGCCTACAGCCGGCAGATCTCCCAGTATATCCCAAAGCTCCAGGAGATTTACGAAGGGTATTCCCCACAGTACGTCATGAACCCTACTGATGAAGCTGTCAAGGCTTTGTGAGAGACCTACCAACCATAGAACACCAAAAACCTTCATCGGTATCCTTAGACATGACGGACAACACTTGTCAAAAACTTTGAGAGATCGCTTGTCAAAGCTCTGCCATAAATGCATTCCAGTCTCGTGAACCGCGTCCCATTACGGCCAGCCAGTGACCCTTTCTCTTGTGGCCTTAAGGCAGCATTCCGCACGGTCAAGGCCCTTAAGATCGGGTCAAGACTGGTAAAAACAGATTGAATTTTAGTCGATGCTATATACGTCTTTCCAATCTATTTGTACGATCAAAGAGACATTTATTTTATTCTCAAGATATTTCACTTCGATCGACTTCCGATTTTTTTCTTCTCTATTGCTGTATTCACTTTTCTTTCTTTCTTTTTTGGTAAAATGAAAAAACACCTGCAGTTAATGCAGGCAGATGGAGGCTTGTTCATCAGATATCCTTCCGATCTAACTCAGGATTATGTGGAAGAAAGATTATAATCATCCAAATCTTAATTTTTATCACATTTGTCTCTATTATCAAAAAAGTTTAGCTTTACAACAAGAATATACACAGGTCCGTATATAAAAATGCAGAGCCATATTTTTAGAACCTGAAATTTCGAGAGAGGAAAAGCTTAATCTTAATCTTAATCTCTCGCAGCAGTGCTACATTTTTTTAAACAGTTCTATTCTAATGAAAAACTTAGACACACACTATTTCATCTAATACATCTATTTCGGAAATAAGTTCGCCTCATTGGTTAACTTGGAAGTAGGTTAGAAACCTCGCTCTGCTAATCATTTTTGAAAGACTTCTACTTTTTGTTATCATCTTCTTTGATCTCATTATGTTAATGTTCGGTTTGTCATCATCTAGTTTTCAAGGGAAGCAGAGTGGCGCAGCGGAAGCGTGCTGGGCCCATAACCCAGAGGTCCGAGGATCGAAACCTCGCTCTGCTAATCATTTTTGAAAGACTTCCACTTTTTGTTATCATCTTCTTTGATATCATTATGTTAATGTTCGGTTTGTCATCATCTAGTTTTCAAGGGAAGCAGAGTGGCGCAGCGGAAGCGTGCTGGGCCCATAACCCAGAGGTCCGAGGATCGAAACCTCGCTCTGCTAATCATTTTTGAAAGACTTCCACTTTTTGTTATCATCTTCTTTGATATCATTACGTTAATGTTCGATTTGTCATCATCTAGTTTTCAAGGGAAGCAGAGTGGCGCAGCGGAAGCGTGCTGGGCCCATAACCCAGAGGTCCGAGGATCGAAACCTCGCTCTGCTAATCATTTTTGAAAGACTTCCACTTTTTGTTATCATCTTCTTTGATATCATTACGTTAATGTTCGATTTGTCATCATCTAGTTTTCAAGGGAAGCAGAGTGGCGCAGCGGAAGCGTGCTGGGCCCATAACCCAGAGGTCCGAGGATCGAAACCTCGCTCTGCTAATCATTTTTGAAAGATTTCTTCTTTTTGTTATCATCTTCTTTGATATCATTATGTTAATGTTCGGTTTGTCATCATCTAGTTTTCAAGGGAAGCAGAGTGGCGCAGCGGAAGCGTGCTGGGCCCATAACCCAGAGGTCCGAGGATCGAAACCTCGCTCTGCTAATCATTTTTGAAAGACTTCTACTTTTTTATCATCTTCTTTGATATAATTACGTTAATGTTGGGGTGATCATCATCTAGATTTCAAGGGAAGCAGAGTGGCGCAGCGGAAGCGTGCTGGGCCCATAACCCAAAGGTCCGAGGATCGAAACCTCGCTCTGCTAATCATTTTTGAAAGACTCTTACTTTTTATCATCTTCTTTGATATAATTACGTTAATGTTGGGGTGATCATCATCTAGATTTCAAGGGAAGCAGAGTGGCGCAGCGGAAGCGTGCTGGGCCCATAACCCAAAGGTCCGAGGATCGAAACCTCGCTCTGCTAATCATTTTTGAAAGACTCTTACTTTTTATCATCTTCTTTGATATAATTACGTTAATGTTGGGATGATCATCATCTAGATTTCAAGGGGAGCAGAGTGGCGCAGCGGAAGCGTGCTGGGCCCATACCCTAAAGTTCCGAGGATCGAAACCTTGCTGTGCTAATGACTTTAAAAGTCAACCTAACGATTAACGCATTACTTACCCCAACTCTTGTCGGTAACATGGTAGTAGTTTAATTTTGACGAAATAAAAAATTAGGACAAATGTGGCCGGACTCGCAGGAGTCGGGGCCCCCTATTGGCATTTTTGGGGTCACGAACAGAGATCATGAGGCTTGTTTACTCACGCAGAGGTCAGTCACCCTTATATCTTGGTCTTTAAATCGATGAATTACATGCCGCCGGGAGAAGGTAAGGTATTAGAATAGGTTAAGGATAAAGTTTATTTTTTGTCAAGAATTTTTATCGTTAAACATACTGTCCGGAAGAAATTAAAGAAAGAAAGAAAGAAAAAGTTTAGTATGGCATGGAATAATCAAATTAGCATTCATTATTGTCCCAGTCGTTTTAAAAGTGACATACTCTCTACATATAAATGAATGTATGGGAGTACAAAAAGTGTATCATGACAGTTTGGTTCAAACGTATCAGCTATTTGTTGTCATACTTTAAATATGAGAGCAATTGAAGAACCATTCCTTTCAGGGGAACAATTCTTTCGTATGATATTCTTCCATGCTAACATGAAAAGAATGAAAAATGTGTTTAAAAAATGCTCTTTCGCTGAACATTCTCTTTAAAGGGGTCGCTTCACAAGGTTAAATATGAGATACACGGCCCTACGTGTTATCGGTGTCTGTGATATGGTGTAATATTGAAGCCCTAAACAAATTGCGCTTCAAAGTGATCAAGAAGTGCCTCAAAAAAGTAAAAAATCTTTGAGTGACCGGTTTTACCATACTCGTTTTCCACAATAGACTGTAGTGTTATGAAAACCGTCAGGCGAACGGTTTTCAAAATTTGTAATTCTAATTATAAATATTTTAATAATCAGACAGGCGATCGGCTTGTAAAAGTCATGGGGTTCCTCACTGACCTAAATGTTTATAATTATCATTGAATCATGAGCTAATTCCAGAATTTTGTTTCAGAATCTGAGACAGAGTTACCGGATCCCTTTAAAGTTCATTGGCCCCACTCAAGTTGCGACGAAGGCCATACGGCATCCTGTGCATTAACTCTAAGTTCATTATTGCTCTCTTGGGCTGATGTATGTTATTAGCAATGGTACCGTGATCTCACGTTCGTATGTTCAGTCTTACAGGCAGGTCAATGGCCTCTCAACTTTGCCTGCAACCATTGTGGGGCGATAGGTCAGGAAATGGTATTCATCAACTGCTTTTGCCAAAGACTTCGGCCTTTTTTATGTTTGTAAATATTTAAGTCGGGTCTCTTAATGATAATGGATTATTTTACAGATTGAATAGTTCTGAACAATATCAAAAACCTTTAATGATATTGTGGGGATATTTCGAGAATGTCGATCTTTTATAATGACCTACAATTTAAAATAAACATCTATATCCAAATATTAACAAGACGGTAAACATAATAGACTTTGAAAGCAACGGTCATTATGACAATGTTTAACTTGTCATGATTGTAAACTTAAATTACATTGAATTTGAGGCCTAACCCGGACAAACATAATCCTACATGAACAATCAGCAGCATTGTGTAATTAACGCTATTTGTCGGCGTATTTCTTGCATGTATGATATAACACTCCCCAGGGAGGGGAAATGGTGCACATAATAGGATCTTAACCCTAGCGTATTGATGCTTGTATGTATGATATAATACTCCCCAGGGAGAGGAAATGTGCACATAATTGGATATTAACCCAAGCGTATTTAATGCTTGTATGTATGATATAATACTCCCCAGGGAGGGGAAATGTTGCACATAATGGGATAATAACCATCGTTATTAATAGCTTCTTATCGAGTCTCCACTCCATCTTGTTTACTCTACCCTCAATGCCAGAGGTCGGTTGTACGCCATACCCTCTCCTTGCTAATGGGCTCTGCGCGGCAAGCCAAAAGAGCTTCTTAATGAGGAGTGACACTTGAAGATTGTCAGAGAGAAGAGAGTAATGAAAAGTGTAAATAGTCAGACTTCTAACAGTCCATTAGCCACTTATAATGCAGCTCGAATCTTTATATCTCAATGCTTGAATCGTAATATTGTTTATAAGATGGAAACCGATGTGGGTGGATGGGGGGGGGGGGGGGGGGGNGGGGGGGGGGGGGGGGGGGGTGAATGCATAGCGCGTTCCGTCGCATACTCCTTACAATACAAAAATGTCAAAATTAGTGCAAAAACATAAAAGGCGAAAAAGCATGTTATCCAAATACCGCATATCAAGTATTTAGATGTTTCCTAGTAAATCATTTGTCGCAATTAATGATATTTATCGAAATCTTTACTACGGAAAAAAAGATTTTTATTTTTCTCGATTTTTCATGTCATATATTTTTTTTCATTTCCAACAAAATAAAAAAAAATTACTATATTCTAGATCTATACAAAATTTATTCAAAAATTATAACATTTGAATAAGAGGAAAAGCAAGCAGAAAATATTTTGGTTTAAACGTTGAAAATTATACGTTAATGAAGTGAAAATCCAACGAAAATCCATCAAAATCTAAAGATCAGATCTCAAGAAGATCGAGGACATTGTCCAGTGCAAACGACCCCATACAGGCTCTGGATGATGTATGAATGTGGATTTGTCTAAGTGGTTTAAGTGCAGAGTTAGAGGATAATTGGCTCGTAGCAGCTTGACCATCTATCAACCAAATGGCGCCTGTATTACATGACTTCCGCCAGAATGATTCCCCGATGGATTGGCTAGTAACAATTACGATGACGATGGGACAAAAATACTTTGTTTTAAACGGATGCATTTCTATTTGGGCGGGATGGTGACTAAAAAGATTAATTTTATAGCTATAGATTTGTAAAAACCACAAAAAAATCAATGTTTTTACCGATGTAATAAACAACAATTCTTTGGTTAAAAAAGGTTGCCTTCTGTTTGCGAGAAATGGTCTTCGCTCAAAGAAATAGTAATCTATAGCTTTGTAAAATGGTTATGTCGACTCTGTTCTTGTCTTGTCTAATCGATAATGCTGCATATTGTCCTTTTTTTTATTGAAAGACTGTATCATATTTATTCTGTTTAGAAATGCAAACTTATGATGACGTTAGATGATTAGGCCTTTAAAAATGTTTGTGATATTGGTGAACAAAACAAGAAAATTATTTATACAAATCAATTTCATTTCACAGCAATATAAACTATTCCATTCATCAACACACTTGCTCGCATCAAAAGTGAATACAATTTATTTATAATCTAAAAATTCGACGTACGCCATATCTCATAATAATATATGACGTAAGTACTTCAAAAACATACGCAATAAAAAGATTATGAACGCAAACATCCCATTTTAATTTTTTTTTTAATTTTTTTTTTTTAAGAATACGCCAATGCCAGCAGATACGATCATATTGGATCGTTATCTATTGATTTACATAAAGATTATTGCAGTTTGGGTAGAATTTAAGTGTTTGTATGAATTGAAAGGTAGAGCGGGGCGGGGGGCTCGCTTCCCCTCCCCCAAAACATTAAAGTCCCAACAAATGTTTTTAATTACATATTGATGTAAGCGAAGCACATGCAGAACTATCATAATCTGTATCATTCCAATAAACATTTAAAATCGAATTGCCTCCCCCTACACACAATCAGCCCCTTTCATAGAAAAAATGCCGTCCTCATTATATCAGACCCAGTTCTTTGCACTCTCTGGTGCGTGAAAGGGCTATAGGGCATACGCCTATATCAATCAGGACCTATGTATGTAAGTCGTATGTTATCCCTCGTTCGACGCCCCCTTGAACACCTGTTCGTGGGTTTCATGTAGAAACAATGTGAAGCGAACAGAGACGCGACAGACGCGCGCCGGTGATCAGGGTCAGGGGCGGCGGGAAGATGAGGTCGACTCTTTGAGAGGCTAATACGACTTCCCTGGTGGATTAAAAAGCCGAAATCTTCTCTCACTTTGTCGGCGATGTATTTTTTGTTAAATCTTATGACCGAGGATAGACCTTTCATTTAAAAGTGATGAATGACTCATGGATGTGTAGGAATTCTTTTCTTCCTGTACCGCTTTATTATTTCTCTCTGTCTGGGTGACTGTTTGCTGCCTGTCTGTCTTTCTGTTTGTCTGTTTAAAATGTCTATTCGTTTGCCATTGTCTGCCTGTCCGTCTGTCTGTCTGCTTGGCTGTCTTTATTTCTCTCTCTCTCTCTCTCTCTCTCTCTCCCTCTTCCCCATCTCTCTTTCTTTCTTTCTCTTCCTCTCCCCATCTCTCTTTCTCTCGCTCTCTTTGTCTCTCTCACTTTCTCTATCTTAATTTCCATACTTCTTTTTATCTGTTTGGCCCCTCCTATCTCTCCCTTTTTTCCCTCTTTGTCTGTATCTCTTTTTCTCCAAATCTCTTTTTCTCTCAATCACTTTTTTTCTTTCTGTATCTCCTTTTTTATGTTTCTCTTCCCCTCCCCCTTGTGTCTCCCTCTCTTTCTGTCTGTGAGTCACTTTCTCTCTGTCTCTTTCTACTCCCCCCTCCTCTCTCCCCAATTTCATATATTTTGTATATTGATGCACACATAGTTTACTTCTGAATCACCAATATATATTGCCTTCTGTTTTTTTTTTCTCGAACATTAGTTTCTGGAGCTTGATTGATGGTGTATTTTAGTGATATCTGATTGGGGTATTAATTGTGTAGCCCAAACCAGATGTCCGCATGTTATTATGCTTTGGATATATCTTGTATTCAATGTAATGAACTTAAGTCTGACGGATTTTATGGGTATGGAAAAAAAATGGATCCCTATTCCTTCTATTTATTATCCACTTTTATAAGCTGAGGGTTAAAACGATAGTTGAACATAAAAAAATGAAATACTCCAGCAGGAGGCTACCTTCAACAGTAGGATTTTGATATGGATATTTTATGGAAATGGCTTTGATTATAATTGAAATAAATACATTGGAATAAAATTGAATACAAATGTGAAAAGCAGTTTAATTTATTATACCAAATCATCAATATTATTTCACTCATTTGAAGTTAAATCAAATCTGCGATTTACACATATCCATATCAAGTATCAAGTGAGTATAGCGTGTATAAAATGTGATCTTTTGCTATATTATATTAATATTTGTGTTCTCTTTTCATTTTGTTTGGCGGGGAAGCAATCAGAGAATCGCACATGTCAGATTACTATCTATTTGATTAAGCTGTTACAATAATATTTTCATTTCGTATTGATGCATCAGATATCAAACAAAATTTTGGAAAATGATTTTGTGAGACTGATAAGCCTATGTAATTTCTGTTTGTATTTAACGATTACTGAAATTACAACAAAAATCGATGCAAAATGATAACGTTAACGATAATTCTAATCTTAATCTAATTGGTCATACTTTCAAAGGTATATATAGGAAATTAGAACTTGACTATTAATTAGAACTAATTAGAACATTTCTAATTCAATCGATAGTGATCAAAGTTTACGCCAATATTTGCCCGCTGTTTTGTCTGAAACAAAGGCATACTTTTTTTAAAGGGCATTAAGAATGCCACATCGGGTTTTGTCGACGGTACGACCCCCGTGATCTCTCTCTCTCTCTCTCTCTCTCTCTCTCTTTCTTCCTCCACCCGCCCCATGTCAGCAAAACATTACTAACAAAAGTGCCGTCAGTTTGACGTTTCTTCCGGCCTTTCTCTTTTTAGCATTGCAAAAATGTTTTCTTGAATGTTAGCTCATGTTTCAACCAATAATCCTTGTGTATCTGGAGATTGAAATGACCAGACTCATAGCAAATTGACTCTTACATAACGCACAGGGTATAGATATGGGAGCACTAATTGACTAAGTATACATGTCGCATCACATTTTGGTGCTAAGTTATCAGTCAGTTTTTTTTCTTCTACAGTCATATTTCAGATATGAGAGCTCTTTAAGAGCAATCATTTTCAAGGGACATTTCTTCTATTATATTCGTTCACATTTGAGTAAACGTCTTTTTTTGTTAATACTAAAATTCATATTTTAACTTTACCAGAACTCCACCTCAGTATTGGCAATGTCAGTAACGACTTTCTCTTTAAGGACTTTCCCCCGACGATCCGTGTCACGCAAACAGTTATCAGTGGTTAGCTTCTCGGGACCTTCATAAAAAGGCAGTTTGCATTGCATGTGGAAGGTCGGTGTGAAACAGGGTGGAAAGTAACGTGACATGGCCAAAACCCACATGAAGTTTTGAAGAGAAAGAGGGAGAAAAATTAGGTTTCTTTACTTTTTGAGGATGTCCGCTACGCTAGTATGAATATTTATAGTGTATCATGTTTCCGGCTAACATGAGCCCGTGTTGTGACAGGGAATTTTGTTGAAGGGGCACCATTACTGTGGGCATGGTTAGCAAACAGAACTTGAGACGAACGCGCCAAAATACCAGGAGCAAAGGAAGAGAAAAGCTGTGAATATTTATGATGAGATGGTATTTCAATAAGCTTTGTCCTTGTAACTTGATCTCAAGTCGATTATAGGCATGGGCCATGCGCGAACAGACGTCGTGATTCAGAGAGAGAGAGAGAGAGAGAGAGAAAGAGAGGAGACGAAGAAGAAAAGGAAGAAGAAGAAGAAGTAAAAGAAGTAGAAAAAAAGAAAAAATAAGACGAGAAAAGATTTTAAAAAATGAAAAATAAGAAGGAGGAGGATGATGAGGAAAAACGTATAGGAGATTATCTTTATGAAGTGAATGATGTATACAAATTGAAAAAATAGAGTGAAGAAGAAAAATAGCGAAAAAGGCAATAAGGAGAAGAAGTCTGAGAGGAGGTGAAAAAGAGGAATATATTTTATGTTGAGATAGAAAACAAAGTCGAAAGAGTATAGATAGAGATGCATTGATAGAGACAGAGAAAGAGAATAAAAGTGAAAGAAAGAAAGACGGAGAGAATGTGCAACAAAATATTTCGCGTTAGTGAGGCGATTGCACCAGACAGAGAAGAAAGTTAATCATGTTGATGTCGAAAGATGAGTGATATCTCATTAGAACTGTGGGAGAAGAAGAGTAAGACGAGGTGAAGAACACTGGAGATTATTATAGGGAACTTAAGACCTACGACGGGAGGGTAGAGAGAGGGGGGGGGG
>BEXV01000110.1:135192-163041 GCA_003118195.1 Hemicentrotus pulcherrimus
AAAAAAAAAAAAAAAAAATGTAAAAGATGGTCTTTAGAAGTTAGATTTGTAGACAGTGGGGGTAAACAAGACTCCTGAAAAAGAAAAAAAAACTGACAAGAATATTTAGCCTACTTTCCGAGAAATAAAAAACCCCGAAGGGGGTATAATACCAAACACTTTCTATAGCGACAAACTGAATGTGACTGTATAAAAAGGTTTACCAATAAACCTATAAACCTGAATCAAATATCGCCAGTATCTCATTTCATTCACATTTTTTCTGGTCTGAGTAATATTTCATGAGAAAATTGAGAAATATGATATTTCTTTGATGAGGCAACCAGGTACTTTTTCATTACGAAATGATATTGCGACTAACGAGGTTATATTACTATACTTCGGTCTTAAGTGCTAGTACGTACCATTGAGTATGAATGGATATTACAGCACACATGTTAATGAGATGGAAGGATGGATAGACTCGGGAGTACTATTAGAAAGTAATAATTTATCAGAGATGCATTAAGTTATTGGGCATATCTGGTGGAATAAATTTCTCCCAAGTTGGAGATAAATTACGAAATATTTCTGAAACTATGTAGTTCTTTGAATTCATGGAAACTGAGTATGGCCATGACATTATTATATAGGCATACGTCTTACCTACTTACGGCGACCACATAACACTGCGACTTTGTATTGATATGGTTGTATGTTTAACTGCTACCAATAGCTATGGTAGCAGAAAAGAAATTGCAATATTGGAACATTCTTCATTGGTTTGTAAAACAATCTTTATTGTACTGCTTACAGTCAAACTTCATAATTATACCCGTCTTTTCTAACGTATATCTCTATTCGTCATTCATTTATCTTTTTTTTTCTCTCTCTCTCTATCTCTCTCTTTCTCTCTCTATCTCTCTCTCTCTTTTTTCTCTCCCTCCCTCTCTCCCTCCCTCGATCCTCCCTCACTTCCTCCCTCTCTATTTTCCCTCTCTTCATCTTTTAAAAATCCCTTCTTTTTTTTAAAAAGCATATTCATGAAAATAGAAGTATAGTGTGAAGGCAAACGAGAGTATAATAGTTAAAAAGGCGTATTCACCAATTACAGATTAAAAAAAATTAAAATAAAAACAGAATGATGAATAGAGGGAGAAAAAAAAATCGAGATAGCCTATCTTGTTTGTTTGGATTATTGCTAACGATAATAAGGAGCGGAGAGATAAGATGGGCCAGTATAATATTTACAACATAAACCAACAACAACAACAAATACAAATACAACAAATACAACAACAACAACTACATCATCAACATCAACATCATCAAAACATATTTGAGAATATTTCATGTATTGAATACATCGAATAAACGGGTGGGCTTGCAGGAGAAACTTGTCGCTCTCCGCCATGCATTATTCATCGGCAGGGGGTGAGGAAGCGCGCGCTTTGCTGACGGACGATTCACTTGGCGGGAAAATTGGCAACACTGAGATGCAGATAGCAGACGTTCGAAGTACGTTGGTAGACGTAATGCATTAATGATTGATCCGGCGTGGCTTCTGAATTCATCTCAGTAGGAATGGGATGTATTCTGCAGCAGCCGCTTCTTTAATAAGATACCGAAATGTGTTTTGATACAGAACTCTTGTTGTTGTTGATGTTGCTTTTATAGGCGGTTGGGGTGGATGCACGGCGTAAACTACGCGAGTCTTCATTTAGGTGAAGGAATATACACTTAGAGAAATGCTAGAAGGCACTTATCAGTATATATTCTAACATCTCGTAGCAGTTCTATGCCATAAAGGTTTAAGATCCCTCACAGATCATTCGCGTATATAATTGCAGTCAAACTCGTTCTAATTAATACCATAATTATGAATATCCGCTCAGAGCTACAGTCATATACTATTATGTCCCTTTTTATTATTTAATATCTTTATTTTACAGGTAGGGAAGGGAAATAGGTTTTTATATCACACTGTGCAGGTCAAAAATAACAATATAATTATTTAAAGAATATCTCAAGATCTCATTTGTCTTGCACGCAATTGAAATCTCTCTCTCTCTCTCTCTCTCTCTCTCTCGTCCATCCATAATCCTCAACCCCCCCTCTCTCTCTTTCTCTCTCTCTTTCTTTCTTTCTGTTCTCTCTCTCTCTCCCCCTCTCTTTCCCTTATCCCCTCTCGTTATCTGCTTATCTCCCTCCATCATTCTATATGTTCATCCTCTCTCTCTATATAGTTCAATATTTACACCCCTAACGTATGCAGGTGTCCGAGACATCGAAATGAAACGATAACAAAAGGAAATGATGAAAAACAGCACTGTATACTCCCTTCGCCCTACCTGCAATCCAATCAAACATTTATTAGTCCTAACAGAAACATTTATTGATCAACACACTTATTTCCTCCCTTCTTGCCTTCACAAGTCTTCTGAACAACCTCATTTTAGCATCCCCTCGAAGTGAAGAGGCTACTAAGATGTTTGTTCGTTCCCATTAAATCAAGAATTCGGAGCAAAAAGCTTCTATTTTTCTTTAATTATTAACGTGACGGAGGAGCAGGTGGTTTTTGAAAATTTCAATCACAGTTTTTTTTCTTTAGCCCGGAAGATGTAGCAGAATCGAAAGATGTTTTCTTTGGAATTTCAATGTCTTTATCATCAATTTTTCAAGAGTACCTGCCCTTCATATTCCATTAATGATGATGAAAAATGGATGATAACTTGGTAAAATTACAAAGTAAATCTGTTTTAATGGTTTGGCTAACAGCTTTGAGCCAAACAGCTGTAATAACCCTCATTATACATATTGCAGATTGGCGCCTATTTTTTGCCCTTTCATAGAGAAAATGTCAACAAAATGAAAAGAAAAATTGCTGTTATTGTTGTATGAAATGGTTTCAGCACACTGTTTTTATTTCAGGCCCACATCTTATTCATAGACATTATATAACTATGTCTGTCTATTTTTTTAAAAATTAATGATTATATAGACTCTCTTCTTCCTTTTTCTACATGATGCACATGGTGTTCGAAAGAAGTAAATTTGAATTATATACCACCTTTTTTTCTTTCTACAGTTGTTAATTCTGCGTTCCCCTGCATCATTATTATTCTTTTTCGTGGTTTTGATTACCTATTTTCTGTTAAGTAGTATCCGCATGAATGATAACTGATAATTTATGGTCCACAAAATGGCAATGATAAATGGAATACCACTCTATTTCTTAGTAAGCGCTGAATACTAACATTACTCCAACTTCCGCCGAACTATTTTTTCCTTAATTTCAGGTCATTTTACATAAACCTAAGCCGCATAAAAAAAGGTAATGTTACATCTGAAAGGCAAATAAAATCCATTCTAAAATTATTTCCCGTTTCCGAACATGTGTACATTTCTTCTGTGGAAAAAATAATCATCTGCAAAAATGTATCTGTGTTTCGCTTTCGTTGTAATACGCAGCATCGCGTAGAGCTGACACAGAAACATTACCTCCCCTTCTTTTCTTTCACAAGCCTTTAACCAACACAAAATCCTTGTCGCCGATCGAAAAAGGGGCAAGTTTCTGTCAGAAAGCCTGTTACTTCAGCTGCTCCTATTACTACATTGACGTGATCACGTGATCTAGCTCAATGTTTCGTCAGCGCCCAAGAGGAAGATAGAAATCAATTTTTGTTAGCCGCCAGGTCTGTTACAAGACTCAGGCCGGACGAGATGCCATGAAAGGGCGAAAGGTTGAAATCACATCCTCCGGGTCATTAGCTTACTATATAATGAATATAAATGCACTAAATCTTTAATAAAGGGTTGCCTTTTTACCTCACATTTCATTCCTAATTTGTGATACCAAAACGGCGTGCAACATCATTTTATTTTTTAGGTCGTCGGTTGCTAACCTAACTTTGTGAGCAAATTAATATTTTTACTTTATTTCACTTTTCGCTAACGATCGATACAGGTCTAAATAAAACTCGTCTATGAAAGATGAGGTCCACTCCTTTAAAATTAAAGCTCTATACAACGAAACAGTCTGTTAAAAAGACGACAAAACGCTTCATGACTGTCTCGTTATTAATCTCTTTCATTGTGCGGCGCAACGCCCCCTTTTTAGGAGTGATGCATCCATGGTTACAATGTACCTATTTTGATAGCTGTCTTTTTCGCTGATGAGCCTGTCTAGACTCTAGCATGAATAGAAATACGTGTCTAATCATGATGGGGGAATGCTAATTGAAAGAGAAATATGTCAAGGAAAGCCATACCCAAAGAAATATCCTTTAAGAGGATCTGACATGTCACGCGTTTATCATAATGTCGAATGGAACGCAACAAAAGCTCGAACTAACAAGCCATAAAAGTAGAAAATAATTCCAATTTCATCCTAACTTCTTATTCGGCATAACGTTTTAAATATAAAACGGTTGTCCGATATCAGAATGAGGTGTCTTCTAGTAATAAAAACTATGTCCCCCGAAATTGCCTCTCTATACACAACTATGGCAATATTAAAAAATGTACGCGTCGTTATCTAAAGAAACGAATAAAATCAGAAACGTATGAATATTATTTTATTGAAATGTTTCTAGTTTCATTCCTGGCCTGAATTATTAAAAAAAAATCTACCCTGGCATGCCTGATGAAGGAATATATCTCAATTCTGAAATTGAGGGCATGTATACCACGAAAATGCCCTATCGTAGAGGCATTCTAACTCAATGTACATAACTACATATGGGACGTGTCGTTTTATTGCCCGAGAGAATGCAATAAAGATCCGAATCTTATGAGCCCTTTCTCCCCCCTCTCCCCCCTCCCTCTCTCTCTCTCTCTCCCTCTCTACCTCTTTCCCTCTATATAATATATCTGTCTATCTATCTATCTATCTCTCTTTCTCAATCTCTTTATTTATACAATGTATTCCTCTTTGTCTCTTTCTCTTTCTCTCTCTCTCTCTCTCTCTCTCTCTCCCATCTCTCTAGGGTTATCCTAGCGCTGTTCCAAGGAGCCGGATATTAACTCCTTCTGGCCGAGGAGGTCATTCGGGCAGATAAATCACATTCGAATTTGGAGCTCGATTTCACCCAAGTCGACCACTAAACGGTTTCGTTTCACGACGTCATTGACATGGAGGATAGTTCTTTGACATTCCTTCGTCGTTGGGTGGAACGCACATCTGACACACTTTTGAAATCCACCAAAATGGTCAAAGATTCCAGAGAGCTTAGACATCAAGGTATTCAAGTAACTGTATTGCTGGAATGGATCATTATACAGGTTTTCATTAATTCATTCAAATTGATATAAAGGGTTTCTATTGAGAACCCTTCAGACGATTTATTCCAAACCATCCATGATTTGTGACTGTACAAGTACAATTTGGAAACTCAGTTCGAAGTGATCAACAATAGCCTACATGTGGATATATAACACCCATAATGGTTTAAAGTTAACCAGCACCCATTGTATGATGATCCAGCCGAATGGAGTGCAAAAAAATATTTTGACGCAAAGGAGTTACATAGAAAGTCTTTTGAAATATTCGGTCTTTTATCGTGTGTACTACAAACAAATGGTACATAATCTAATGTCGTTTTGATCCAGTGCACCCATTTTCTGCAGGATTACATACAATTAAACATCACAAATCAAGTGTAAAATAATATGTTCCTTTCATAATGCTCAATTGTACCTCGAATGATTGTTCACGATAGATCACAGTCCTGTAGTCCGACTGTGAAGCTCATTTTCTTGTTAAAATGCAATAATAACCATTTGCAAACAGCTACAAATACAAATTTCTCCCCTGCCACGCTGAGCTGCATTGCTCCCTTGCGCCTTTGTCTTTGGAATTGCATAACTTTACATGCCGGGTAGAGTCGGATATACAGAAACTAATGTGAGTTTAACGCTCAGTCGCTTTGTCCCTCACGTATGTAATCAGCGGTGAACATACAGTATATTTTTAAAGTCATTTTTGTACTATCTTTATCCAAATCTAAAGTGCAGTGAAACATTAAAATGGATGACAATCCACTTTAAAGTTTGGTTGATCTCTTTACTCACTCGATTAATCATTGTTTTGTTGTGTCAACTTTTACTTAAATGGTTCGTTAAGAGCAACCATGGTACCAGAATACCACCTACAATGTTGAGATGAATATGAAAGTTAAGTATGTTAAAGACGAAGGCATGTTTACTGCTTGAGATCATGTAGCATATTACATGTACTTTGCATCCATAGAAAAATCATAGTCGCAAAACAGGTCATAAGGCTAAAGGATTGAAAGAGGAAGATTCAGTGTAAGAAATTTATATGAGGGATGAGGGTGAAGAATTGAGCTGGAATAAGTGTGAATGAATATGTTTTCAAATAATCATTCAGCAAGGCATCATTTTTTGTCTCAAAATGTATATTTACTCTTAACGAATTCAGAAAATACACAATTATAATCATAAGTTGCAGACGACAAAGAAGATAATATAAAAATCATCAAATAATTAATTTTCTTCTTCCATAATAAAATCTGCTTTGATTCTTTTTTGGGTAGATATATTTATTCTACCCACGGAAGGAGTCAGTTGTCCGAGTCAACAAAATATTAAACATCTACATATATAATGAAAATGAAAGCAATAAAAGAGGTTTCTAGGCAACCAACTTTTCTGGCAGCGCCCGCACTGTTCAGTTATTGCCACTTAACTCGTCCCAATCCAAAACCAGACGACAGCGAGAGATAGATGGATTGCGCGGGAAAAAATATGTCTGGATCGAAAAGCTATCAACGCTCCTGATCGTTGCGTGTGTTAATCTTGAATGATGCCGTGCTATATATACGTCAGAAAGCGTTTCCTTGGTGAAGAACATTCGCGAGAAATCATCCTTTGCAGACTATAGATATTAATTTTGAAGGAAACTGTGCCCAGATAAGATACACCTGAGATGAGAACTGACTGCAGCGACGTACGAGCTTTGATTCGAATTGCCTGACATTAACCGGACAGCCATAAATCTGCCGAACTTTACCAGCGGGATTTCAGCAGGGACGGCGCCATGAGCTGCGGCGTCGAAAGAGGGGTAATACACGCTCTAAAAGGGACTCACTTAAACCAGAAAATGGCCAGCAAGACGCTAATAATCTTCTTATTCATCGGGATAATGTTAGGGAGTCTGCCGTACGGTAAGTAAATATTTACGTGTATGTAATTTCAAACTCTTGGTATTCGGCATGACGAGTATGTAAGCGTGATGTCTACCTGAAAGTATTCGATTACAACAATGGCTGGGTAGAATTTAATTACGAGTTACACCAAGCATAACATGCATTTGCATCAAGCCCTGTACACGAGATGGTGGGCCAAATCAAATTTCATCATAGAATATTGGATGTACATATACATGTAGGACGTGGGAGTCGAATGCTGTGGTGTGGAAGGGAGGTAGGTATGCATAATTCATCTTCAAAATTTAATAAGCAATCAGCAGATACAGATCATGTGGTTGTTTATAACAGAGTTATAGATCTATGCAGTTTACTGTCTTATGGAGATAAGGAATATAATGTTTAAATTTGCAATGAATATGTGTCAAGGTATAAATGAAATGAAAGAATATTATTGTACCACAGCCCAAAAAAGAAGACACGCTATGTCTACTAAGAACTATGCACTATATTATGTATAACAGGGTAAGGGTTCCTTTAAACGGCACATCTCTCATACACTTAAACGCAACTCTATTTTGTTAATTCTTTGTCGAAAAATCTATATCTGATTTATCTTTAAAATATAAATTTCAAGTATACTTAATACGATTGAAGTAAACGTATTAAAGAGAAGATGCCCTATAGTCTTATGCAACAAGCAAAACAATACACGATGCCATACGTACCTTTACGTAAGATTTTTGCTCACAATAGCATAAAATGGCCTCTTCTCACAAATAACATTTCACAACATCTTGTCTTGCATATCTCTCGAGACTGGTGCACTTCTGACATAGCAGCTACTGATATAGTTCAGAAAGGTTTTAGGCAATGTTAGGTGGCATATTGTATAAAAACATGTAAACAAGACCAACTACTATGGCACGCATAGCATCATGTATTGCCATGCTTATTATTTTACCAGTCTGTTGCTGGGTACATCATAAAGTATGCATAAACTGCTGGAAATTATGTAGGGAATCTATGTAGGTTTCATAAAAATGAAGAAAAAATAATGAAAACAATGACAACAAATCATAACTACGGTGGTACATATTTTATGTGATCAAGCAGTTATTGGTTTAATGGTCTTGTGACCCAAACCCATCCAAAGAAGCAACATTCACGTCACGTGGTCAAAGGAATTCTATGCCTGCTGACTGACTGGGTGAAAACCCGAACTATTTCATGCATGCCTTTTCGAATAATCATTTCACCACAACATTATTATTATGTAAAATACGTACTTGAACATCAGACCACCAACATAACAGGCTTTGGGTAATTGCTGTTGAATAATGCGCATTTTAATGTAATTCATTAACATTTCATTATCATGGCGTGCCTAGGAAAACTAATATGAATTATTGTGTTTGGTATCGGTTATTGGAGAGATGATAGAAAAATAGTACGTTATATCATTTCAAGCCATAAATGTACTGGTATCATAGGGTATGAGAGAAGAGAGAGTTAAGTATTAGTGCATTTGTCTCTTATTTCCTCTTTCTCTAAACCTGACCGCGACGACCCTGCATTTGACCCGTTGCGTGTTCGCTTTGCTGGCTAGCTATATCTACAGAAACTCTTATTTATTTCTCTCCTTCGTTCTCCTTCTCTCTTCCGTTGTGCTATTTCTCCCCCCCCCCCCCCCTTTGCCCTCGCCCTCTCGTTCTTTCTTTTCCTCGCCCTGCATGCATATTCTCTCCTTCCTCTGGTATCATTCTCTAATTTCTTTCTCATATCACTTCGTCTCTCCCTCTTTGTATTTCATTTTTTGCCTCTTTTTCGTTCTCCCTCACTCTCTATCCAGTTTCTATTCTTCATCTTCTCATCTCACTTTTACTCTTCTATCTCCTTCACTCTCTTTCATCAACTACTTTCTCAGTATTTATCATTTACTACATCCTCGTTCACCCTCTCTCTCCCTATTTCTCTCTTTTAATTTCTCTCTCACGTTATCTTCTGCTTTCACACGCAGATCTGTAATTGACTTTCCTGCCTCCCTTTTACCATCCATTCTCCTTGTATCTGTTCTCTTTCTCCCATCTCCGCTTTTTTGTCTGTCTATCAATCCCCTTGTCTCTCCTTGTCTCTCCTTTTTATTTTGTCTCTCAGACGGAAGATTCGATGTCAGATTCAAATTACTCTCCATAGCTCGGAGGTAGACAGATGTTCCGAACTAGATTCACAGGCCCAGAATAATTAAGGAGTAATTACAGACTTCATTGAACTTGGGGCTCCTCCTTGAGTATAGTCATGGCGGATTTCTTCCGTTAAAGAGAAAAACGAGTTCTAATAAACCTGAACAACAAACATAAAATGAGCTGTATCGCATATTTTGTCCTATTTAGAATAATATCATTAAAGGAATGTAACATACAAATGATTTCTTCTAAAACGACCTTAGATGACATGAGTACAGAGCTCTTACCAAAATAATGTTGATATTACATGCTTGCTTGTAGTCCCATATACTGAAATCTATGCGCACTGTCTTGTCATCTGTTGTGATTTTCAGATAGATTTCTTTTAATGATACCAAGACCTCATAATATTATTCATAAATGCGCTATCTTTCTTAACTTTCTTAATAACTTTTAGGCAGATTTCTATGCAGTGTAACTGCAACTTTATCTATAAGGATTCTATTCTCAGGTACTTGAATTTGTTAGTTGTTTAATATCTACTATAGATCTTATATAATATCATAATGTTCGATTTCAGAGGAGAAAAATATTGGAGATAGAAATAAATTCTCAGGTACAGAGAGACAAAAAACGATTAAAGACACAAACATAGGGGGTTTGGGGTGGCAGAAGGTAAAACAAATTTTAAAAAAAACACCGATAATTGTACATCGTATTACATTTTCATTTTCATTTTAATTTTTAACTTCTATTACACAGTAATTGCAAAAATATTTACAAAAAAACTACCATAGATTATGGATTCATATAGACAGCTGTTTGAAAATTGTTCAGTTCTTCGACATCTACTACTGATACTACTTTAGACGAATTGTGACAAAAAGAGTGAAAGAGAAACTGACATGGCGCTATACACTCAAAACACATCAAAATCATCTGGTTTCAGGTCTTCCTTAAATATTTTCAAAAACAAATCTGACCTCCTCGAGGCAATCAGTCTTTGTTACAAAGAGTGACCCCAAAGTAAGATGAAATACCGAGGTCGATTGACTGTGACGTTTGACCCGCGTGTCACCCACGGCAGGAACCCAATATTCCATGAAGGAGCACTTTATACCACCGAAGAGCGACTGTCAAGATTAATGGTGGATAGTCATAAGCAGGGGGTCCATTTTTGCACGTTTGCTACTACATTTAATATTACACTATCAACCAATGAATAGTAAATAACAAATAATAGATAATGCTATTTTGTAAATTGTACAACAATCTTGTGAACCAATGAACATAACAAGGAAATACATTTCCATTCCATTACATCATACCAAGATTGCTGTTAGAATATGATTTGACAGATGTTCACGTTATACAGTCATATAGGTAGCTGTTTAATTCCTTGATTAACATTCTATTAAGACTTATCAGTACGATACAGTGCACCATATACTTACATGTACTTTGAATGTGTATGCTGTATCAAGTCGATCCAATATGGGTAATTTAGTAGAAAGTGAAAAATATAAAAAGGTTGTTTTACTTGAAAGATGTTAATTCTGGTTGAATTATTGATAACATAGATCTATTAAGAGTTCATGTAGAAAATGAAATTATGCGGTAAAGCATAGCAATAGTAATCGTATGAGAAAACAAAATATATTTTGACAGGAGCAAGAGCTTTGTGGCAGTGAATTGTGAAACTACTTGTGAGAATGATTTCTTGTTTGAATGATTTCCGGTGTACTTCTCTCAAAGTCCAGCCTATGTATATCGCGATTTGCTCTTGTCAAGACCTGTCTAAATACCTCGACGAGAAAATAAACCTCTTGACACGTCCGTATGCACAAGATCATGAGCAAACACAATCACACCACACGATCCTTAATTGAATGCTTAGCTCCTTATATTTACCGTTAAACAGCTATGTCATCCGATCGTGCTCCATCTGAAGTAGGGCTCTATCTTCACCCCTTTCCCGTGAGATGGGGGTACGTATATTGGGGTATTAATTCCTGAGGAAAGGGTGGTGGCAATATTTTAAGTGACCGCTTAAGGGGGGGGGGGAATTAAATTTGCGTCAGGGTGGGATCAGGGCCGGTATCCTTATATCCGTTTCCCTGAGTGTTGGTATATATTGGGATTCAAATAATGATGGAGGGGTAAAGGGTACAACCGGAGATAAGCGGCTTTTTGTGGTAATGTTAAGAAAGTGGGAGGGATTTGTTCACAATAATAGCGCCTCGGTATCTAATATATCCCTCCCATCGCGAGGGTGTGATCTTAAGGAAGGGGTGCATTTGGAGGAGACTGGTAGAAGGGTGGTAGCTTCAGATGGGGGGGGGTATTCATTCAGTATTGTGCTGCCTTAACTTTTTGGCCTTTCTCTTCATGCATCTTTTGTGAACATCGTCCATACATCTTTCATACAGGGGAAGAAGTTATCAGCTGTAGCGAAGTTCCATGTGGTGTTGGATGTGCTTTAGTATTCAAATCTCCTGAAGAAATGCTTATAGCCAGATTGGAATGCGTCGATGAAATTGATTTGCCGTCCAGCGAAGGAAAATTGTTTATGAAGTGGAATCTAAAATGATCTCCCGTCTACACAAACCATGCTTGCGTGAGGTCTTTATTCCATCTCATATCTTAATGATGAAATAGCAAACGAAATCTCACTCCCATCATACAAACCAGATCTGTGGCCAAAGGTATATCTTGGAGATTTAGAGAGTGCGTGTGTGGGATGATGGGGATATTTCATTGGGACGTGGAGATGTAGCACAAATTAAACGAATCACATGGCCAGATATTTATTGATTGTAATTATGTGGGTTTTAAAGATATCACAAACATATAAGCATTATCGGTCCCATAATCTTAAAACAAATGGAAAACGATGATACTGCGATATAAAGATTTACATTATAATGAACTTAAATGACGAAATGTACCTTCGATGAAATATTCAGAATAATACCCGTTGCACGCAAAACGTCTGTTGAAACGATCAGTGCATACACAAGTCAGTCAAAACGACTTTGCACTGTTCATTTCACATTCAATTTTACGCGGGGCATCAAAAATATTGCGCCGGCAATTGACGCATTCCTACGTCAGGCATGCGTATGTAATGGGCAAAATGAGATAATAACAAATAAAAATGTTGGATATCATTGAACATGACTTTATAGACATGTAGATAATTGGTCAAAGTTTTTCTGATAAATCTATTTAATGTAAAAAGGAAAATGAAGATTCGTGATGACATGCTAACTCTAACTCATGCTAACGCAGTTAAAGTTAAAGTTTAAAACGACGTAAACACTGTTATTTAATCAAAAGCTCGTATCCACACACAAAAATAATATTTTCCCATGGTGATTGCTGTGTGTGTTACAAATGCTGTTGTCTCCATGGCAACCAAATGAAAACAAACATGTCATTAAAAAACACCCAGCTGAACAAACTAGATCGATCGGAATCCGTCGCCGTACATGTCTCCAATCGATTCCTAGACACGTCCAGAAATTCACATCCAATTTCGACCGATTTTTCTTTTCTTCTCCTGTTTTCTAATTCTTCGCCATTTTTTTCTCCCGCATCTGTCTCATCAGGGGAAGCAATATCAGATTTGTTTATGAAAGCGAATATTTCCGTACGAGGTTGAAGAGAGGTCTGGGCAAGTGGAGGAGCATGCAAGTGAGAAACGTGATGTTCTCCTAGAAAGAGACGAGAGTAAGCGAGAAATCTGGGAATTTTGTTCTAGAGGATGGAGCGTAATAGGTAAACGTATACCCAATTGAGAATAAATGAGGGTCCTATGCGGAGAAATTATAGTTGAATGACTTATGTCTTACAAAAACAAGTACCTTGATACCCAAATACCATACCTGGAAATTATTGTAAGAATACAATACGAATATAAAAGAAATTATGTGTATGTTGGTGTTGCCTGAAAGAAAGTTAGATAAAAGAATAGAAGAAGGTGATTGTGGGCTTGTAAGTATGAGTGTGCGTGAGTACGTGTGCGTGTATGTGTGCGTGTGTATGTAGGAATGAGGGGCAAAGGGACATCCATGTTGTACACCTGTAAAATTTAGAAAGAGAGAGAAAAAGAGGCGGGATGCTTATAAAAATGTAGCGAAAGGCTGATGTAAAGATGTGGGTGCCGTTTTGTTCTTCTCTTTTGCCAATCAGTGGTGCCATTGTTCTCTCTTCTTTTTTGCAATTTTTGTAAAATTTTATGATTAGGACTAAAGTCAATATTTTCTCAGCTTTTACTTCTCATCCAGCATATTACCTAGAAAGTCCTCAATTTTATCCTCTCCTAAATCCTTGCTTACCTCTTCCAACGATAAGAAGATACTCGAGATGACTTTTCTCCCCGCAACGCTCACCCCCATCCTGCGATGTCTACCCAACGTTATTCTACCATCGCTCCTAAACGCTCAAGATTTATTTCTCTGCGTCAGAAGGCCCATTTAATGCGAACAAATAAATGGTCGTAGAGATGGAATGATTTCGCTAGCTCGCTCGATGCCAGCCACCAAGTAAATCTGTCACAGAAGAAAAAGAAACAAGGGGCCTTGGAAGATGGGGTGAAAAGTTTTAGTTTGTGGCTTGCTTATATAGATAGCTGCAATCCATTAATTAGTGTTCTCTTTCAGCGGCATGTTTGTGCGATGTTAACCAGAAATCAATCTTTATTTAGACTGCGGTAATGAATCGCATGCACATGTTACTAAAGTGTACGCAAAATACTATTGACAGAACCAACATTGCAGATTAAAGAGGTAGAATCAATGTAGCATTACTGGTATCACTCATTTAAGAAAATATATTTGTATAAGAAAATAAGAAAATAAACAACAAAAACAAAACTAAAATCCGATGATTTTACCGCGGAAATGGTTCGGGCGTCCTTTCGACATTGTACATTGCAGAACTAACGCAGAAGTTTGTTATGGACAGAACTATAGTGTCAGTGACGATAATTCTACATTGTATGAAAAACAAAAACAAAATAAATTGGCCTATATTACTCACTAGAAACAAATCAGATGAGCTTATTAAAACTTGTTTTCTCCAGCAAGCATTCAATGAATATTAAATGCATTTTTGTTTACCTATTTGGATGAAATATGTAAAGTTCAGTAACAAAACCACCCTAAAACATCAAAACATTTGATCTCCAGCAAGTCTTTGGTAAATAGTAAAATGTAATGGAAGTCCTGTAGCCTTTCTTACGATTTATCAAAGGAAAATCACATTAAACATGCAATTAAAATATCAGACGTAAATATTCGGTTAATCAAACAGCATCCAAGTTTGAACTGCTCTGTAATGGTTATCATAACTTGTTTCTTGAAATTATAATCATCCTTCAAAGATTGGTGTTATCGCACTGGGAATATTAACTCCAATCACGAGGTATATATCCATATTTGTGCATACATGCCTCGTACATATTTGTTATTATCTAGTTTGTCTGCTAAAATTACATTGATATATTTAGACATGTAGCCACAATTGCCATATCAAGAAGAACAAACTATATTTGAAACGATTTACGTTTATGACGTATGTTTCTGACATTTACCCCATATAGGCACTAAAAATGATCGCGGTAGAAAAAAAATGCGACGCCATCTTGTCGTCTGGACATTAAATGTCTACTCAATGTTTGCGATTATGTGTAACGTCTGTTGAGGAGGAATGTAATAAAAGGGCACAGGGATGGCTTAATAGGACTTCAGGAAACGTAGTCATTAGTTGGTGTCGGCCCTGCTTTCCTTCCCCGCTGTGAGAATGTCATCTTCTGAAGACAGTTGGAGCGAATCCCTCGCCCACCCAATGGCGATGGCATTCAAGCGAACCGTATAAAGGGATACATGGACGATGGCCGACCCCATGTTGTCTGTCGTTTATGCAAAATTTACATACTTAGTATAGTGAATACAACTGTCTTATCTAAGGCTTGGACGGGGTATGAGTTGCCCACGTTCAATTTCTGTCAGGAAATTTAGAAATGTCAAGCCTCGTCGGCAAAGTCCAGCAATTTGAAAACTTTTCATGATCTGGGAGGGAGATATTCGACTCCTTTACTGCAAATATGCCCCCCCCCCCTGTAACACAAAGCTTAATAGCAATTGATCGTGCAATTCATTAAGTCAATCGTAAGATCAACTGCTAGGCTTTATTTTACGGGGCTCTGGTGCCCCCCCCCCCCCTCGTTCAGAGTGTTCTAGTAAGTGTTACATAAAAAAAATCTTTCATTTCCGGACATTATAATGCACACTGCAATAACTACTATAATTTGAAAACACACACTTAATGCAGAAAAATTAAATTATGTTGGTAATTATTCGTGTTATTAGAGTAGTTATTCGGGTACTGTTCCTTAGCGATAGTTGTCTATGTCAATAATAGTCCTGGGATAGGTTTCCAGGTAGTCATTCGGACACTTTTTTTTCTTCGATTTTCACTTGCAGGGCATCAGGAGTATGTCATTTGAACTGTGATGAAGATTGGATAAGAGGTGTAACGTATAGTCGAGTGGTTTAAGCACTTGACTGGAAGGTCGTGGGTTCGATCTCTGACACGGCACTAATGTCCTTTGACAAGACATTAATCTAAATTCGCCATCCCATACCCAGGAGAGAATTGAGGACCTGGTATAGGATGACGAAAACGTTTGTGATAGAAATGGCCATATGCCCTCACGGTGACTATAATATGGTAGAAATACCCAGGGAGTGAAAATGGTGCACAGTGTATGCATAAATGAATCCGATGACCGTGTAGCTAACAATGCTATTTTGTTAAGCCTTTAGAGACAGTTTTTCCGTATAAAGCGATACATGAATTATAATTTTCATTATTATTATCATAAATTGTTGACATTAAAGTTGTCTGCGTCAGACATTACAACATGCTCTAATTCTTCTAGGAAAAGTAGAATTATAGAATAGGCCTACGGGAATAATGATTACACCGATATTCCATTTAGATATGAAAATAGTAAATGATGTATTTATGAAGCCATTCATTGATATCCGCTTTGGAAATAATCATAATGATCATAACACAAATCATATAAATTCACGATGGATAACAAAACCATGAAAAATTCCAACAACAAATTCATATTTTCGTATCAGCATTCAAGGAATCTAGTTAGACGCTGCTTAACTCAACTAAAAAGTGCAATACTCGGAACAAGTCTATTAAGCCCACGCATGCAGTCATCATAGAGTTATGCTAAATCCGCAGTTTGAATCTTTCGATTGAAGCATGATTTATTATACTACGCTTCATGAAATGTGTAATCCATCTTGCTTCGGTGTGCCGTAGTGGGAATTAATAATTCTATCATCGGTGACCTTACCTTATTACATGACATGATCATATCTTCTGGAATTCTAGGCCATGCCAGCCGTGCTTGATGATGATGAAAGACGATGAAATCTTTTGGTGACGTGTCGTTTTGTTTCAAACTATTGGGGTATCGATCATCTAGAATGGATCACGATACTAAGGCCAGACAATATTGTGATGCACCATTGATATTGCAAACTGTACAGTGATAGTCTTGTCGGGAATTCTGTTTTTCTTTTTACTTATCGATAATCTCTCTTTGCGAGATTTAAATTTTGACAGATGGTTAAAGCAAGGCCATTGTAATCATCCTATTCATTTCTTCAAATTCTTTGGCGCTTTTAACACGCTTGTTGATTTTGTTGTTGTTGTTTTGTTCTTGTGCCTTATCAAAGCAAAAAAAAAAAAACATCGAAAAGATAGTCTGATCTAATTTTTGTTAAACAACGATGTCTTAAAGAATGGACAAAACCAAATCCTTTAATAATTCATGATCACACTGAGATCGAGTGAAGCAATTCTCGATTCGACAGCCTTTTCCTATTACGTGATTATGATCTTATAGTGATTTGGCTCCAAAATAAGAAGCAGTACATAACTAAAAGATAACAATTTCTAAGTTCAACACACATAATATTTCGTTGATGAATTTTGTATATTGTATATCTTACTTCTGTTCCTTTGTTGATAACGGAGATGATTTTGTGGGATCCTTTTTTTTTTTCACGTCTTCAAGTGGATTCGGCGCCTTACAAATTTTACACATTCTTCTTCTTATTATTATCCATATAATAAAAACATCATAACCAAGTAAAAAACAATTTTAAAGTTCAACGCACATTTGCAATTTTTTGTGCAACAACCTCTCGTTTCACATCTGAAACGCGGACAGTGATTAACATGATGTGTCCAAATCTCCATTCGTGTCAATCATCCTCAAACTGAGACAGTATACGGCTATCAAATGACGGGACCGAGAGAGTCTGACAGCCAATGTAATTCATTTAACTCAAGAGAAGAAAATGAAGAGAAATGCCCGGCCCGGATCACGCCGCAATGTATACTCGTCTATTAGAGGCGGGAAGGTGACACTTATAATCGAGTTATATCGCGATAGGTATCGTCGTATCGTGACCCGCATTAACTCTCTGCCTGTCATCTGGTTTTATTTCGTGGGCGCAAATTGGCAATGCGCTTCATTTAAAAGGGTCATCTAGGTGCCTTCTAGTGCAAGTTATGAGTGATGTACTGTCATGTGCTTTCGTGTTACTTTCATGAAGATGTGAGAGTATTGTGGTATAGTGGTAAACGATCTCGACTCTCTACGAAAGGTTATGGGTTCGATCCTTGCTTGGTGCTTACATCCTTGGACAAGGTGTTATACCCACATCTATCACTCTCGTTCAAGATGAATTTAATGGATAACTCGCAGTACCTCAGGAAGAGTAGTGTTGATATTGTTGAAGAAACCATGGCTAAATACCACCAAATTGCTATAGATCTGCTTCTTAACCTGTTTTAGACTAATAAATAAGTAGAAATCATAACCAAGTTCAAATTTATGTGTGTCATTCATTTATCGTTGAAATATTTGATTAATATAGGTTCAAGGTCATTGAAACATGCATACGATGTGATGAAATGGCAAGACGTCTCTATAAATATATTAGCATCGATTTGAAGAGCAAGTGAAATTTAAGTTGAAAAACAGGACTGCCTCTTGGCCAAAAAGGCGTGCGGGTTACACTAGTCTTGTAGGAGAGTATCTCGCATAAGGTGAAGCCCAGTATGACGGAACAGAAGAAGAGAAAAATCATTACAAACATGTTATAGGTCAACTGCACGGGGCATGGGCGGCTTCCTATATACATTACCCCCATCCCTCCCCCATTTTGTCTTTAGATGATTTCGCGCTCAATTTATTTCATGTTTTGAAATTCAAATTTGTACGCCGTTGTCTTGACTGTCCTAAAATTAATTTCACGGTCAAAAAGATTGCAGCTAGACTTCAAACCATAAGGTATCATTTCGATATCTTGTCGCAAGATGTGTTGAAAGACGTACCGGTGACTGGTTAATCAAGTAAATATTATTATATACTTTGTCTAATGTTAAAAGGTACCAGACTCAATAAGCACGCATAATTTTTCTGGTTCCTTTTATCATAATTTTAGCCAATAATATTTTATTTTGTACACCGTTTTGTTAGGTGTTTAATTAAGTAATACATTTCAATTCAAAGGTTAAATTCAAGTACATCTTCATAAAAGTTTAGGTTACATATTGAAAACATACCAAGATTCATTTGAGAGCAAGATAATAACGAAAGTGGGATGGTGAAGCCATTCCATTCGTCCTACCTCCCTCAATACAACCCCTTCTCCAGGTATTCCGGTCATGGCTAACCTTAATGTACGATGATTGTTAACTCGATGGATATTACATGTGTATAATGGATATGACACGTGCGATATGTGAGGGAAGGGGCCCATCGATGGGGATAAGAATGGTATGATCAGCTTGGTAGAGTACCTACATCAGAAATATCATCTACCTGTCAAACAAACAAACAACACAGGTATTCGTTGACAGGTATTCGTTGAATGATTTTCTGATATTTGCAAGAACGAATTTAAAGCACAAGTCTGTTTTAACAAAAATTATGAAAATGGCATTCTTCTTCTCCTCTTGGATTAATGAATTAAGGTTTACTACATTTTGCAAGCCATGACCAAAAGAAACAACAAATAAACAAAACAAGGACAACACAAACAACCACAACTAAAACAACAATAAGTTATCATATAATAGCCATCGTGGGAAATTATAATTGTTTAATGAATGAACTACAATGCTTGGAATCCAGTCTGCATACATTGCTTGTTGATATGTCGGGTAAGCCTCGGGCAAGCTTTTGGGTTGTCCAAAACAACCTTTCTTTAAACAGTGTGGATACAATTTGAATATGTTAGTATTAAAACCAGTCTCTGTATCATATTGTGAACATAAACTGACACCAAAATTAGATTTTATGTGATGTACCTGTCTAATTCAAGCTCTAGTAAGGCTATCAGCTTGTACGCCGTAATCAGATATATTGAAATCTTAGATGTGTTGGATAACTTACAGGACAAAATAACTTGGACTTTCCCTTGTCCAACAATATTCCCATCTATAGATGCATCTCTCTTTCATATTTCGTAGTATACCCCGCTTTTTGCTTTGGCGCAGCAATTTTCTGCATGGAGTCTCGAATCGAGATTGGAATATGCGACGCCATGTATGCAAATAAAAATGAAAGGAAGTGACTCGGTTCGATCTGCAAAATATCGATGACTTCTGACATGATGAAAGAGGCTCCCTACCCCCTCCATACCCCTCCCCAGTCAACACAAAAGGCGGATCCAGGATGGTCGAGGGGAGGGCGGGTAAAACAAATTGTAATAGCCAAAGTCCACGATTTCGAGGTGTTAACTTCAGTATAATACACAGCGCATCAGAGATTAAAATGTGGATCAGCCTAAAACTATTTGCTTATCATATTTTGGAATAGAAAAAGGAGCTTTACTTGGATTTCCTAGTATAAAAGCAAAGGAATGCTCACATGGAAATCAGTTGTTTCTTTCTTGAGATGTAGGTTTGATCACTTGATCAACAATCTATGCATTTTAATTTAATCATCAAGTCAACATTTTGGAAAAAATGAGGCATTTGAAATGTTTGGGTATACTACAAAATGTACATTGTTGGTCATAATGGTGGAATAAATATTTTTACCCCAGGTCAGGAAAGAATTTTAAAAAATGATTAATTTCTAATAGATCTAGATAATGGCATACATTCTCAGATTTTATCGAATATTGATTTGCGAGTGTTTGTTTTGCGTGACTGCTAAATCATATGTGTGCTACTATGCTAATCAGCAAGGGAACCTACGTCCTTTAGTCATAATTGACAGTAATGAGGAGTAATGCCTCACAAAAGGGCACTAATATAGCTGATCGACACGATTTTTATCCTGGGGCCTCACAGTAACGAGGCCATTGCTATGCCCCTGAATCATGACTGTACGCAGTGGTTGCTAGGGTACGCGGCCGCCCCCACAAATACCCCAAAACAAAGAAAATGCAATAAATTGTCAAAAATTCATTGCATTTTCCCCCGGCCCCCAACAGGAAAAATTCCTCTTAATGGCCATGCATTATGGCTCAAGGCATGGTGTATTATGTTGTCACGGATAGAGTATTATTCATGGGAATTAAAACAAGATCTGTTTGAGTCGCGGGGAGAGTTGGCACGAAACTTGGACACAATAAATATTCCAGCTTGCTGATATCTCTTTGTGTTCAAGATAGATGATACACGATCTCACACAATTGCAGAAACGATGAAATATATAAACATCCGCCTCTCAACCTACCTTCCCATTTTGGCTCTTCATACTCAAATAAACTTCATATATACTTAATATACAACCGTAATTGAAGAATATTGGATGGGATAAGCGCAGCTATGAGCTTAACATGTTGAAGGTATATTACTTCACCCGATTATTTGAAAGGTTAAAGTTTATTCGTTCTGGAAGATGGCAATAAACATTAGCTTCCAGACAATCTTATAATAAGCAGTTGAAGGGATATTAAGTTTAAACGATGCATTAGTGATAAGTGCCAGCAATTTGGCCGCAATTATATGGAGACAATATATACATCTTCAAGTAAATATCACCACCGATTATTTCGTCTAATAGTAAATTCACGTACTTCCATTTTGGATTTTGTTTGTTTTGATTACGCCAGTACGTAAAGGCAAATATTATTTGAAGACATATAGAAATCCAAAATCACATTTAGAAATTAAAAGAAAACAATTAAAGATGAATGAAATAAATAATGATAACCTGAATTTTGTGTGTACTATTCAGAAACGTCAATAGAATTAATGAAATATGATTAAATAAATTGATACAAAATCATCGAAGATTAAATGAAAATTTAAATGAAACATTTACATAATTTATTTATACTGATTCGATAAGGGTGAAAAAGCACTTGTATGCATAAGAAGATTAAAACAATTTTAATTTTCTTTGTTAAAATTATTAATATTAAACTGTTATAATTCAGTATACATCTATAAATAACTAGAATTCAAAATTCAAACGATACAAGACAAAATGGCACTTTAAAAGCTATGTGCGAAATACATTTGACATTGATCAATGTGAATGGAAGGTAGTTCTGGATAATATGCAGCTAGCAGTGCACGTGAGTCCATAACATAATACTCTGTGGAGAATACTAATTACTTTAACTCCAAGACATAAGGGTTTCTTCAGCCCCAGAGCGACTCTTATAAGCCATCGAATCACGGGATAATTTGAATTTGCCGACGATAGATGAGTGAGTGCGTTCCCGCCAAAAGAAAGTGAAGTTGAATTCAAAGTGTCGGGGAGTGGTGAGTAAATATGCTTCAGAGATATGCAGAGAGGAGGATTACTGCAAATTTGCGTTGATGTGATGCTGCACAACAAAATGTGATCTCCCGCGGTGGAGAGAATAATTTGAATTAAATGATGCACAAAGAACCCTCAAAATGGATGAAAAGGTATGTTCCACAAATTGCATTTACATTGTGGTGTGAGAGTCCATACTATACCCAGAAAACAAAACAGACATAAATCTTAACATCAAACACAAATATTGAAATATTAAGAGAAGGATAGCTTTTTCTATCTGTTTTTCAATGCACTATCATTTAGCATTGAAATGTATTAATATCAGTGTCATGATTTAGTTTACAAATTATTTCGAGAGGGAGGATTTAGGAAGGGAAGCATTTCACTCCCTGCAATAATAAGTTAAAAGTTACATGGAATAGTGGAGACAACAACACCATTATGATGCATATTTTCTTCCCACCGGACGGTAAAAAATAGGCAACATCGAATGGTATATGTGTGTGTGGGGGGGGGGTGGAGGTAGGGAAATAAGGGGGTTGCCTTTGAAAATTCATTTCGTATTTTGGCATGTGATAATCCTTTCTTTTTCTTTCTACATTTGTTTTTGTATATCAGCATTATTTCATCGATATTTTGCTGCATGCCACCTAAAAGGGATCCGGTAACTTTGTCTTAGATCCTTTTAAAAAATCCTTGATTTAGCTCATGCTGCAATGATAATTTATACACCTCCAGTCAAAACTCTTCTTCGGAGTATTTAGGAGGAAAAGAATCCAAGATAAACCTTTAGGTCAGTCAGGAACCCTATGACTTTTACAAGCCGATCGCCTGTCTGATTATCAAGATATTTTATGATTGAAAATCGAAATCAAATTTAGCGTTTGCCAAATAGTTTCCATATCACTACAGTCTATTGAGGAAAACGAGTATGGTAAAACCGGTCACTCAAAGGTTTTTCATTTTTTGAGGCACTTCTTGAACATTTTGAAGCGCAATTTTTTGATGGCTTTAATAACACCATATCACAGACACTGATAACACGTAGGACCGTGCATCTCTGATTTAACATTGTTAAACGATCCCTTTAACCCATTATTGTGTCCTCCTTGAAATAGTTTGACGCACGCGAAATCAGTTCCCAATTTCGAATTATCAGACCGTGAAGCGCTAGCTTATTTTCATCACCAAGGTGATATAATAATTATTTTAATCTGTTTGAAGCATTAATCTCAGTTGACTCAGTGATTCGGGTAAGTGCTTGGGTCCACGAGACAATGAATGTTTGGCCTTCCTTTATGAGAAATCAATGGGTGAAAATATTTCTCACAATGGAAATTTGTTTTCATGAAAATTGTGAGTAGAAAACGAAAACAAGGATAATTGAGTCTTGTTCATTATTACCAAAATACGTGTATGACATTTTAAGGAATTTACGCAAATCAGACTAACACATCTATTCTGTTGTGTCGTTTATTCAGGATTCATGCAGATTACAAAACACCTCACACAATTACAATAGCATTATGACGGTACTGCGTCAAGCCTACGTATTTGCCCTTAACTCTGCATTACAAATTTAGTCTGACTTTAAAGGATAGGTTTTATTTTCCTGAAAAATTGTGATGCTGTTGTAACATAAAAGTATCATTCAATATGATACATGTACATAATTATAGGGGAAGGAGTTGGTAATTTATCCGGGGGGGGGGAATAGGTCGACCTTAAACAATTTGCCCCCATACCTCCGTTTTTGCCATCTCTGCATACGCCTCTGCATTCCTTCAAAATATTACAACTGGACATTCTAGACATTTTTATTTTCAACAAAAAGAGAAAGGTCTCGAAAGTATGATCACAAAAAACAAGTATTTAAGAAGCCAATGACTTGCCTCCGCCTGTGCCAGAGAATGGTTTACGAATGTCAGAATATATACGTTATGAGAAAATGCAGTTAACCTTTTAGCCAATCAACCTAGTTTAAATGGATTCGTATTTCTTTGATTAGCTTTAAATTGGTCTCGAAAATATCGAGCATTCTGCTGTACACTCCAGCCAGATGGATGTATGTCGACCAATGTATGGAAGATGCGGTGGCGGATCAAGGGAGGAGGGCGGGGGGCTGAATCAAGAAATATGTCTCCTTATTGTCCTTCAGGGCAAGAATCTTAGCTCCCAAGAGGTACTTACAAAAAAAAAAGGGGGGGGGGTTACCTTTTGCTTGTCAGAGAATTCATGAGTAAAGAAAAATCACCTCAAAAACGTATAACTTGTTGCAACAGTTGTGTTGGGCTATTACCCCTCCCCACCACTTAATCCACCTTCGATTTGAAATCATCGTGCTCAAGATAAAATGTAACGTGACTTTGGAAGCCTTCCTACCATTTCCATGGTTATAATGTTATCATCTCGAGAAGAAAGGTCGTCGTGTAGTGTTTGGTGTATACAATTGTAGAAAGGAGTCGTTTGTACGCAACTACAATAGCCCATGTTAAATTCAATGTATCCTTGGATGAAAACTTGAAACGTTTGTGTGAAGTTGACATTCCAATTTCCAAGCAATTTATTTTCAATGGGCTTTTGATTCCGAAAGCGCTATCATGTTTGTATGACATTTACATTGCATAAGAAGGGACAATGTTATCGCCAAGAAAGGGCAGGAAGCTTGGAATGAAATACAGGGCTATAAAGAGAAAGGAGAAACAGAGAAAAAGGGAAATTAAATTGAGAAGGTGGAAAACTAAAAAGAGAAAAACGGAGAAAATAAAGGAGATAGATCTTAGAAAAACAAGGTAGATGCAGAGAAGAGAATGCCAATCAGACAAACGGAGAAAGAGACAGAGAGTAGACATATAGAGTAAAGAGAGAGAAAGAGAGATCGAGACATCGACAGACAAAGGGAGGTGGGGGGGGGATACAAGATATACAAATATAAAGATACAACAGTAAGAAAAGTAGAGATAGAAAATTACAATGAGTTGCAGAGAGAGAAAGAGAGAGAGAGAGAGAGATAGAGAGAGAGCGCGACGGAGAAACAGAACGAAATGTAAACGTTACAGAAATAAAGGGAAAGTTGATTACAATTCCCATACATGCGGAATCATTCATACATTACACTGTGAGCAGTATTGATATTCCAGATGCATTATCTGTCATCAAAACCTGTCGTCTGTTTCCCACGGCGTCCTTGGCAAAAGTTTATATTCATTTCGGATGAGAAAACATTGTATAATCATTCATTAAAATGCATCGAAAATTAATTCCAAATAGACACCTACACGATCGGCAAACGCAAGGCCGACTATCTGTGGCCATAAATGCTATTGGTGATGTACAATGTACATGTACGAAGACGCGCTGCGTTAATTGTCAGTTTTTATTGAAGGTGCGAAAATTCTGTAAGTATATTCGTGCCTAATCTATTGATGCCTATTATGCACGTGCTTCGAAGAGGGATGATATCGCAGGGAGGAGGATGGGACTAAAACAGCGTCTTTTAAAGGGATCGTGTAACAGTGTTAAATCTGAGATACACGGCCCTAAGTATTATCAGTGTCTGTGATTATGGTGTAATATTGAAGCCCTAAAAAAATTGCGCTTCAAAATGATCAAGAAGTGCCTCAAAACAGTAAAAAAAAATTATGGTGACCGGTTTTACCATACTCGTTTTCCCCAATAGACTGTAGTGTTATGAAAACCGTCAGGCGAACGGTTTTCAAAATTTGTTATTCCAATCATAAATATCTTGATAATCAGGCAGGCGATCAGCTTGTAAAAGTCATGGGGTTCCTGACCTAAAAGTTTATAATTATCATTGCATCATGAGCTAAATCCAGAATTTTGTTTCAGAATCTGAGACAAAGTTACCGGATCCCTTTAAGGAAATAGATTCTGTTTGGTACGCCTGCCCTAATTCAAGGTCATTTTGTGAAGTTGCTTATACATTTTAAAATTAAATATAGAAATTATCTTTTTTTGATAAAGGGCAGGGGGAGGGGTTTGTCAGATGTTTGATCGAAATTTTGACCGTATCTCCTTTTAAAAAAATGAACACGCCCCTGGGTACACAGTGTTCCTTGAGGAACACCACTTTCTTATGATCAGAATAGAAATGTTGAACTTTACATCGTTTGTGCCATCATGATGCACTTCATTATTCTCCAGGTGACATTTTGTGAACTATACATGACGCTGGGTAAAGAGTTGCGAAACGCTTCTGTTGCTGCTGTTAAATGTATGTTAGAACAAGAAGAACAAATGGTGGCGTATCTCATTTTAAAGTTGCATTTGGCGTCATTTCTTTTTTTTTTTATAGGGGCACATTTTTTTCTTCATCGTGCACTTAGGGTAGGCCACTTGAGTTTCAGAGTGGAGGGGGAGGCAGCAAGACCCAGTTGTGGTCCTCCCCCATAACCGCCATTGAACACATCTCCCTCTGCAAATGTTTTCATTTGACCACTCTCCGTCAAAGCAATCATTCTTACGTGGGCAAAATCTGCTAAACAGAGAAAGAGAGAGAGAGATGGGGGTGGAAAGAAGACAGGGAGATAGAGGAGAGGGAGAGAGAGAGAAAGAGAGAGAGAGGGGGAGGAAGAGAGAGAGAGAGAGAGACAGAGAAGAGACAGAGAAGGAGGGAGAGAGAGAGATAGAGAGAGAGAAGAGAGACAGAGAGGGAGGAGAGAGAGAGAAGAGAGAAGGAGAGGGAGAGAGTGAGGGTGAGACAGAGAGAGAGGGTGAAAGAGAGAGTGAGAGAGGAGAGAGTCAGAGCGATACAGGATGGGGAGCTTTAATCAAGGAAGCAACAGGCAGCCATCTTTGATCCGTCCTAAGTGTCCCGCCATCTGGTAATCGATTAGGCACTCGTCGTCGTCTTCAAGGAGCGAGAGAAGGCGATCGATCAACTGTAAGCCTGACGGGGGAAGCATTCAGATCAGGACGGAGAAATGGACTTAGCCTGTATTTGTCTTCGACCAGATGCCGAGCATCTCTCTTTACGGCCGTTTCCGGAGTTGAATTCGTCCCTATCCTGTTTTATTTTCCTAAACTCCTACATTTTATTCTTCGTTCTGTTTCTCTTTTTATGAAGTATTTTTAGGTATAGTTCTTGCATACCACGTAACTATCATGTTAGTATCAGGTACTATTTGTAACCTTATTTTATGCTGACCTAATAAACGTTATCCAGAGTAAGAAACTGCAAGCTTTTGTTTTTGAATTAACAATATAAAACAACAACGCTTTATCAAGACGAATGTAAGAGTTAAAGACATTTTATTTTTTGGTATAAACATCGGAAACAGAACTCTTTTGACTTCTTATGGATTCAGTAGATGTGATGTCGATGGATTGTCAGCTTTTCTTTCCCCTTTCTGCGTCTCTCTCTCTCACCCCCCTCTCTCTCTCTCTCTTTGTTTATTCTCAGATTTAGTACATTTATTTACTTTCGTGCAAAATCCTCTAGCCTTCACTGATCACACAAAATGAATCATCCTATATTTAAATGCACACTGTTTCGATGTAACAAACTTAACAAGAGTAAATTTAAACGAAAAATATAAACAAGGGATATTTGGGCGTTTTGGGGGTGTATCTAAATTGGGGTGTATCTTAAATTCCCGCGCGTATAATTATGTTGTTAACGAGAAAGAAAAAATCTCATATATATTTCTCTTTTCCTCTCTCT
>BEXV01000110.1:163829-182791 GCA_003118195.1 Hemicentrotus pulcherrimus
TTGTTGCAAGAAATATTTACCTTTGTTAGATCAACCGAGTTGCCAAGATATCGGCATGGTCCTCCCAGAAAAAGCAACAGCTTCTTGCGTTTGATTTAGATTGTTGCCTTTTTAAAAGAACACCTGTAGGACTGCTTAGTCTATGCAAAAAATCCATTCCACAAATGTTGGTACACTCTCTTGAGGGGGTAATACAGAAGGTCTTCTACAATGTAGACAAATTATATGCTTCCATAGTTGTACCTTTTGCCCTGTTGCATAGTAAACGCGATTAACCCATCTTAACCTCGGAGTGATTTCAATTGTCGATTACTCTTTAGTTATAACATTAATTTGAATTTATTGAACTAACGGTTTGTGCAAAAGGGTCCAGGAATAAGATAGTTTAATACAAGAAGGGGAAAACCAATCCGGCATTTAAAAAACCCGTGACAGATAAGGAAAAGTAGATATAACATTGTACATTAGTTTGTTGAAAATGCCACTTTAATAATAGCTAGACAATTATGAACACATGTTTACAAATATAAAGGTCTTTGTGGTTGCCAAACCCCGATGTCTCTGGCTGTGGCTGTAAAACATTTTATCCTCGTCTCTTTGGAAATTTGTTGTGCATCAATGGAAGATAATAAGACATGACTTACAAGTCACATTGGCGTATAGTGCTACAAAGTACATATACCTCTTGGGCACCTTGTTGCCACACCATTCTAAAAATGACACCAAATACTCGATAAATATCGCTATTTCATATTCCGGTGCCCGGAGGATAAAATGGTATTTCCTCTCTATTTCCCTTTGCTTTTAATCATGTTTTCGACTCGAATATCTGCGACTCTTTCAATGCTTCCTTTGATCTGCCTCTGAAGGGAATATCGACTTAGAAACATGAGACTCCATCAAAGCTGTTCACAGGTGGTCTACTGAGGGTGGTGCATGAATAATGGAGTCGACCAGGGTGGTGTTCTCACGGTGGAAACAAATCCAGATTAAAATTAATCTTCATTTGATACATAAAATGTTAATTCATGATAATTCTGCTTTTGAAGAATATTCGTTTGTTTCCTTCCGTGTATATGTTTAGATTTCTGAGGGGTAAGCAAGAATGTTCTTGATTTAATCCGAGTGCAAAAGCTGATTAATGCTTTCCTTCTTTCGCGATTTTGACTCATAATTCAAGTTTATGTTTGTTCAATGTTCAGCATTGTGTATGTAAAAGGTGTCTGAGGATTATTTGAATGACATGTATACTATTCATCACGGTAAAACCAACGGGCTATCTCTTCCTGGAGCAGAAACAGATTTTTACTCATTTTTTCTCTCCCCAGGACATGATTCCGATAATCATCGCATGCTCATTATATTTTTGTTTTATTACACTTGAACCTAGGCTTGGCAAACTTTCAGGTCCACATGTTAAACATTTCCGAGATCCTAATTTCAGCTCGATTTTAATATCAAAATAAGGAACTAAAATTATAACAACAAATATTGCTTGATGTAAATAACACAAATCTCCTGGCAAACACGATTACAAAGACTTTTCAGAAAGCAACCTAAAACATTTTCAACAGCCTTGTGCAACACTAACTCTTGCTCAAATATTACAATGACGTAATTACAAAATCCGAACACGATTTCTACGGGCTAGACATAAGGGTGCATGTATTCAAAATGCCTTTGAGTTCATTGCTCCACAGCTTTCCCGATTATTTTCATATTACCTATTTTAAAAAGGGTTGTTAATAAACCCCACAATTTCAAACTAACAATCTTGGGAAGCTCGCCGTATGGACACACCCGAAACGAGACCATACACCCGCCTTTATCCCGATGTAACGCTCTAGCTCTTTGCCCTCCGCTTCGGGCTCCCTAGATTTGCTCCGTAAAGAACATGAATTAATAATACCAGGAAAGCAAGCTCTAGGAAACACCCAACAGCCACCCGTCTACTATGTAAATGTTGCGATCTTATCTCGACCCGCGTCCCGGCGCCGAATCATCAAAGGTAAATGTTTGTAAACGATGTTGCGGGTACTCTTCTTATCTGATGTGTGTGGGAAGTGCATGGGGGATTGGCAGGGTTCGTAACTGCTGGTCTGGGGATTGTTTTTTAAGGTCAACCCCTGAATGTAAATGGAAATGTTGTGGCCTTATCTACGCAATCTGTACTGACGGTGAAAAGCAATTTGACTCCCTCCAATGAGTTCTCAAACATGTACTTTGCCATTTGCTTTTTAAATACACTAGTAGAATTAAATACATACAAAAAGTAATTAAACTAACAACTGCGAGGGAGAGCACAGAGCTTTTAGTTAAAGGGCGAAAAGATAAAACAAAACAAAAAACAATTTAGAACTATTACTGTTTGAAGGTTTTCGGTTTTCGGTTGAGGAATATTGTTTAAAAAAACGTAACCCCCAACCGAATGACGGAGAGGAATGAAAAGGGGATCTTAGATTTGAAAGGAAAGTGAGCAAAGGAAAGTTACGAGAAACGAAGATAAGATTACCCTTATCACACCCTCCTAATTAGTGGATTTGTTAATTGTCATTTAACTCACGTAGTTAAATTGAATTCACTCTTTAACCAATTATATGGGATATGGGTAGTCTCTATAGTAAATCTGACAATTCACTGGTCAACGGGTCTATGATAGGGATTTCAAGTATCTTCTCATCAACTAGCAGAAGCCAAAGTGTTAATAAATCATTATTCGTACCTTAAACATACGCCTGGGTAACCAAATGTTATTCACATAACTAGTAACATGAGCTAAGAGACTTCGGACGAAAATAAAGAGCGGGAATAAATTACGGGAGTCCAGTATACAAATTATTATTGTAGTAACACACAAAAAGGACAATACATTGAATGTCTTCAAGGTATAACTAACAGTGACTTAACTCAAAGAAATATAGCCCATTGTTGTCCTTCATAACAATGCCCTCTATACAATATTGTTTTTCATAAAAACTATTTTCATGAAAAGAAGAGTAAAAGTCAAAAGGCGAGAGGTGATCTTTTATAGGATACAATTTCATGCATGAACTATTTAAACCGATATCACAAGGATTTAGCCCAACGGAGTCTCTTTAACTGAATGTGGAAACGTTAAAACGTAGGTTACAAAACTGTTCACGTATACAGAAAAAAACTCCACTATGTCCTATAGGCAAACATCGTAACATAGCCTATACCTTTACGCTGTTTAAAACGTAAAATCGTTTAAATAACAGCTCAATAATAGCTTATCTTCCCCGTGCTACCCAATACGGATGAAAAAAATATCCCAGAAAATCAATTTATTTTCGAAACAACTGCCAAGTTGACGGATAATTTACAATTAATTTCAGTACTCGCTCGAATGTTATGAAAATATCATTTTCAGAATCTGTTTTTATTATCGATCTTTCCCCCACAAGGCGGTCACGCATACGGGTCGATTTGGCATATTTCTCGTTTACTAGATTCTAAATGAATAATTAAATTTTCCCTGTTTACGCAGGGGTTGTACAGTTAATAGTTACATCGGGTACAGGTGCATGCTGTAGAATTCAGAGGAAACGCATTTCATGAAAGGACATATTATGAACCTTTCCGCAATTGGCTATGTGTTTCGACGCGATTTTTATAAAGTCTTTTCTGAAAACAGAAATCTAAAAACACGTTTTGCTGCACCACATTTTATAAAATCCATTTTTATCACCAATTATCATTACATGTACGTGCTTTTAAATATTTGTTCAGACAATAGTCTGTTGATCAAAGAAGAAAGTTTATTCAATGTACTGAATATGCTTAACCACCAATCAATTGCAGTGTAGAAGATATAAATAATTGATTTTTCTTTCTATGTGTATAACTTGGATGTCATATTTGCAGAATGAACAACGTAAATTTTTCTTTACGCCAATCTGTCACCTCTAGGACACCATACATCGACCTCATTTTACGCTTCGGTTGTTTTAATCATTAGAGCGATGATAACTTTGCATTTCCGGCGGGAGAGTATTTAAACATATGCGGGGTATTCCCTCGACATTCCTAACAGGTCCTGATTGAATTAAGGATAAAAACCGATTCGATCAGGAGACCATTTTATTCACAAAAAAAATAGTGTTTTTCCAAAGAAACTTCCCTTTTAAGTGCCCCAGAGTAAATCATTTGGTCAGTAGACACACATGAGGAAGAACAAAACGTATTTAGTTTGAGGTTATCTTAACTAAACCATGCTTACCGGTGTGGTGGCTGGTTTTTTGCAACATCCATGGAAAATTCGTCATATAAATCAATAGAAGCTTATCTTGTAGCCATGATGTGATAACGAGCAATTACACGAAAGTGTGATTACAGGGTGTTGATTATTTTATGATAACGATGTATTGTTCAGAAGCATTTGTCTCTGCTTTATTATTCATCTTCAGTAGATGTGAACATAGACTTGGATTCTTAGAAATTTCCTCAGGAAATTTCCGAAGGCGGAATCATTAAATGTTCTCTTTTAGATGAAAACAATACAAGACAAACAAAGAGAGTGGTGTGGGGTTGTTCATTGTTTCAACTAACGTGGCTAGGGGTTAGGAGAGGGGAACGGAAATTCAGGAGAAGAACAGTGGAGAAACATTATAAGCGAGGGAGTGTATCGAAAATATTGAAAAATCTACCCACCGTGCTTTGCAAAATATTTTGATTAATCGAAATTTCACCAAACAATTATTTTAATTATAATAGATCTCACTGTTCATATCGTCTGGTGAGAGTCAGAAGGGCGTTTACACCATGTAAAATGTGATTATTAAATATCCTTCTAGCTCTAACGCATCAGACGATATCAATCTAATAGATTCTAGACAGTTCCTGTGATATTCCTCTCGCATAACCAGAGCTCATCCTGATCCTTAAAAAGTACTTATCTTCTTTCAATTCGCCGTAATCAACCATGATGGCAATATTGAAATACTATACTACCACCACAAGAGATACTTCACTAAAAGGGAGCTTGAGATATATAGAGAGGGAGAGAAAGAGAGAGAGAGAGAGAGAGAGTGAGAGAAAGAGAGTGAACGAGAGAGAGAGAGAGAGAGAGGGGGCGGAGAGAGTGTGTTTGCCTTATCATCATGAGAAGTGTCAACGACTCCTTATAAACAAATAGTTGGTATCTTTGTCTTTAAAGGAACTACAAACCGATTTTATTCAACAGAATGAATCAAATTGATGATGCTTAGTTGTCATTTCAACTGTCTAAAGAACATTCAAAAGTATAAGGCACAAGGATCATTGCATAGCAACAGTAGCGAAGACGATGAGTTATATGCAAACATACTTGCTTCATATCATGTCATCTTCTTTTGCACACTTAAAGTACAAGTCTTATCATCATCATGATCATCGTTCCATTTATCATACACCCCAGAGTTCTTTACAACATCACCTTTGCATTGTTACCATAGGAACCATGTTCCTAAGTCACGATACCATCTAACCACCCAATTTTCCCGTCACATACTTCAAACAAAATAAGTGCTCCAGTTGTAGAAAGCCATGCGATCTTTATGATTCTCGGGTTGCCGGGATCGTTGATGAAATATGAAACATTGGTAATGCATTTTTGATCTGATAAGGATACATTCATATGGCCTGCGTTATAGAGCTCGAGAGAGATAAAACACGCCCCTTGTTCGGATAACATTTGCAATATCCAATAATTTCAAGAGCGCTTTCGTATTCTGTTTCTTTAAAAAGAATTTGCGTCGGTAAAATATAAAGAAAATTACAAACACTTTTTCCTCAGGCAACTTTCTCTGACGCAGTATTTTCTTCTTAATAATTGCATTACACCATGTGTTTCTTTTATTCTAAAGGACACTGTAGAATCTTTAAATTGGCAACGTCGAACCTAGATGACCTTGGAAATAGTCGTAATCAGTTTTGATGACAATAATTGAATTCCGGCGCAATTTAGACGCCCGATTAATTAGATTGGCGAACATGGTAGACGAACGTAGTTGTCTCCATATTTTTAATTCTAAGTCAAAAGTCCATCCGAGTTTCTTTGATAGCGGCGGTCTATCTTTTAAACGCAATATTTCTTTTGTCGGTGACACGACGATGTTTGAGATAATTATAAATGTGGGATGTTGAAGACGAGTTGGATAACGGCTTCTTTGTTCATGTTGCATGCATCATTACATTGTAGGAGAGAAGATGTGATTATGGGTTTTATTGGTAGACGTAGAAGCATGGATGTGTTTGGAGGAGGTGCTGATGTTAGTAGTGGAATTAGGAGAAGCAGAAAACAGCCAAGATGTGAAGAGAAAGGAGAAGAGAATAAAGGAAAGAACATGGGAAACTGAAGAAGAAATTGGAGAAGAGAAATAAGATGGAGAAATAAAAGGTGGCATGAGCAAAGACACTTAGGAGGAGCAAGGAAGTGGAAGTGAAAATAGTCGGAAGATGTTGAGGAAAGGGAGATCTTGAAGAAAAAATAAAGGACGAAAGAACATGATGAAGAGAAGAAGCAGGAGGAAAATAACTGAAGAGAAGATGAACTTAGAGGCAGGTAATGACAATTAAAAAGAAGGCGCCAAATGAAGGAGGGAGTTGGAGAAGATGACGAAGATAAAATATCATAGGATACGTTAATACGAATAATCGACAACCAAACCGTAATGATTCCTTTTTCTATTTCAAAATCTGATTCACGCACATTGTGCACCGTCTCCACTCCCTGGGGAGTATTCCTACCATTATTATGGTCACCTTGAGGGCATAATGGAAATTACTCTGACAAAGACTTTCGTCATCCTACCATGTCCGTGGCAAATGTAGATTAATGCTTTGCCCAAATGCATTAATGCAGTGGGGGGATCGAACCCACGACCTGTGCATTTCCAGTCAAGTGCTCAAGCCACACTACCACGACACCTCTATAGGCTTCAGGTTCCAGTTGGTGTTTATGTTTAATCTAAGGTTAGAGTTTGATAAAGTGTTGGGTCCAGTGGTAAAGTTAAAGCAATTGTCGCTGGAGTACGTTTCGTAGAACCACATTATGGAGTGGAACCTATATGAGTCCATATGGAAATTGACGGTCCGTCGCTCATTGTTACTTCACACGTTGTAGCATGCGGGTCTTTGTAGTTTTACTTGGCATTGAAGGTTTAATCCTGGAAATGGCACGTTCTTCGCGATAGACTATTGTAGGGATCACTGATGAAGAGCGCGTCGAACCGGTTCTGAACACGTTTTCCACGTGATTATTGTGAAGAAGTGCACCTTGAACCCGGTTCCGAACACGTTCACTACAACTGACAATAATTGTGGAAAAGCGCGCCATGGACCGGGACCGTCCGAATTAGGGTGGTCCGAACACGTTTTTTAACCTTACTTTGTCATTGCCAAGAAGTGCCAACTGAACCTGGACTAAACATGATTTCTAAGCTCGTCTGAACACAACTACGTCATTGGTCTTCTTGAGACATCTGGGATCCACATTTAGCCGAGGGCGGAATTACGAGATTAATCTTCGGCAAATCGGCAATATTCCATTCGAGCAATTTTGGGGAAGAGATGCAATTTAATTTACCTTTGATTGGACGGTATTGGCTTGGGATGTAGTCTATCCCATCTCGGGGGACGGAATGTGGCGATCAAAAACTCATATATCTAGAAAAGTCCTGACGACGCAATATCAACGGATAAAGTGAGAGAGAGAGAGAGAGAAAGGGAGAAAGAGAGAAGGGGGATATTGATCAGGAAAGGTATCCTTGTGTAAAGACGTTATATTACTTCAGGCCATGCTGGTGGACTCAATAGTTATGTTACGGAGCTATAGATTGGGTACATAAACATGGCAACTCGTGTTTTGCTGTTTAACGCTAGTGGATGCAGAAGGTAAAAGAGATACGCGCTCCCTCTGTTTTCATCCCGAATTTCATGCCTAACTCTGTGTATCTTTGAAATGCACTTAAACGTTGGGGCGCCAGATACTCACCCCCATTATAGACTATTTAGAACTCCTGGATCCGCCATTGGAATATGTAAGCCTACTCGACACCCCTCTCATTACTACCAAAGGGAATTGAACCACCACTCTTTTCCCTTATGTAATGTATTGCGTGGGTATTGTTAATCAGAAACTTTGTAATAAACTTTAATCAGTGATAATGTAATATTCAGAGAGATATAAATGCATACCGCCTTACGTTGTTTTATTCGTTGTTTTTCGGGAATTTTGATTATCAATTTGGTTGGAAATTATAAATAGAATTTGAACTTATCAATAGACTAGCCATTTCATCATACAATTACGTTTCTCACATGCAAATACACCTTCACCAAAAAACAAGACAAAAAAAAAATGTGCTTTACTTGGATATTTCAATAAGAAATTAATAATATCACCTCTATGTAGTGCACTCCCACTGCGCGTGTACTTTAAAATGAATGAGCTTAATCAATCACATTCTGTCAAAAAACCACTGGGAAACATCCAATCCAACGACGGGAAATGATTTCATTGTTTACTACGTGCAAGCATAGGTCTATGGTGCAAGTCACTTCCATTCCAGGAGGTTTATCAATAAAGCTCTAGTTTTCTGCAATATATTTAAAGCTTTCCACACGAATGCAATTTACATAAAAAATATTATCAACAAAGTCAATAAATAATTTTATAATGGATCAATATAGCCGTATATTACATCTTCAACGTTTCAGCTGAGACGATTTATGAGGAAATACTGCACTGCATACACCTGTTTCATGAATTATATTCATTGTATAATGATATTCTATTGATTTTAATAGGCGTGAGATTAAATTTCTACATTCGTCCTTTTTTATATGCAGTAATGCAGTCGCGTTTTGAGTAAAGACGTACACAGTTTGCAAACTGATGCATGCTATAGAAAATAGAATGTTGGAGTTGTAATTACTTGACTTTCCTGCAAGATACTCTTATAAAGGTAATATGCAATATTATGACTTTGATGCTCGAATGTTGAATAACACTTAATGTAATGAAGGACGAAAACTGCACGTAAATGAGATGTGTGCTCATGTCATTTTGAACTATTAAAACACATGTGCATGTCAGTATTCGGTCTGCCTATTTCTTGAATTACTGATGTAAAATTGAGGGGTTTTCCCTACCGAAATTTGTTCTTACATTTCCTAAACTTGATTAAAACTAGAGCAAGGTGTCTGATTTGTAACCGAGCAGTAGTTTGCCCAATGCTAAAATTTTCCCTTTCATTTCACTACTTACCCGTATTATATTCCGCCCTTTGGGGTCCAGTGATTTCTCATCGATCTGTTTTTATTTCGACTTTAGACGTGCATCATATTACCAATTAATCGGCATTATCGCAGGAAAATTAAAGGATATTTTACGTTCTATTTTGTGCTTATTTGACAGAATTTCTCTTGAATCAAGAGAATAATGCTTGCAGTGAGACATCGATAAGTATTAGCTGTCAAATTACCTAACGTAATCAGCTTACTCAATGTGAACATTTTAAAGCTGCGGGCAGGGCGTCCGTGTTATTTCACCAACTAACATACTTAAGCACTGGGTGAATTTTGCCTCTGGTATCATTCGATATTTAAATTTTCTATCGTGAGTTTTCACGACATAATTTCCCCTAAAGGTATGCTCATAGACACATGTATTGCAGTCCACCAGCAGCAAGAGAGCCAAGAGGACTTTGAATCAACATCCGAGAGACTCTATACTTGATCTTGATTGTCTAAAGGTCTTGGGTTTCGAACCCAGGACCTCTAAGTTACGAGACCACTGCTATACCACTGAGCTATCTAACGTAGATATGAAAATGTTCTAAGTTTTGTTTGTTTGTTTTACGCGACTGCTAAGAAAGCATGTGTATGCTTGTAGGTAAACATCCAGGGGACCTATGGTTTATAAGGATTATTAATACATATTTGATGATAAATTAAAGACGGGTGATACTGATAGACAGAGAGAGAGAGAGAGAGAGAGAGAGGGTGGGGGGCAAGACAGATAAAGACAGGAACACACGAATATAGAATGTATGTAAAAGATACATTAAAAAGAAGGAACTATCATTCACTTAAACATGCAGGTCACAACAAGCACACGAAACAGTAAAGTGCGTATCAAACCAAAAACTGCACAAGCCAAGCCTCGTCTGTAATTGGTTAACCGCCAAGTTGTCACGAGTTGTTCGTCTCCGCGCCTCCGCGAAGTGGGTTTCTCTTTACCAGCCGATAGGTAAAATTATCCGAGAGACTGACGAGGAAAATAGTTCGAATTGGGTTTAGAAGAAAGAAGTGTTTGTCACATTGGTAACTTTAGCAGAGTTTGCGAGCTGTCATGCAATACATAAGTGGTGTATTTTACGACTTGTTTTCGAAAAACTGGTATACCACTCAAGCTAGCTGTTGCATCTTTTTACTTAGTATTTAAAAATTGGTCACTAGTCTTAACAACAGTATCTATTCTATTTTCGAGAAACATTTCGGACGAATGAAATTCGCTGAATATTGACTTTAACGTCGATACCACTGAGCAAAAATTGTGCAAAATCATGAATCAGATTTTCATTTGACTGGAAAATAAATTATTTTTACCACATCATTTCATTCGTTTTCATTTTCATTCGCTTGCGTCACTCCCTTCGCTAATCAAAATAAGTAATACATGCGCCAGTAATTCAAAGGAATATTTGCACTGTTCATGTTTCCATTTACTGCTTGTACACTGTCACTCTCTCGTAGCATGCCACAGGCTGCGGCAGTCATTGACGTAGCCCTGTACATCAGCCTTTACACTCTCTCATCGATGGAATCTCCCTACTAAATTTCAAAGGTATAAAATGTTCACTTTATTTACCAAAAATAAAAAAAACTGACTGATGAATTTTGTTCGTAAGCAGAAACATCAAGCCTGAACATCCCAAAGAGGGCATAATTTTGCCTCGAAGCCATTGCGTGAAGCAAACAACTAAAAATATTCTCGAGCTTAGATCCCGCCATTTAGGAAGTTGGTTAGCAACGCCACAAAGTGATCAAATCAAACAAGAGGGGAAGATTGAGTAACAACTATCAAATGATTGAGTCAATAAATCCCGAGGAAACACTGAGCCAGTGTAAACTATGAGAAATGACGTGAAAAACAGCGCTAAAAGCATCGATTGTCAAGCTGAAAGTGCAGCTTGTGGTTCAGACGTCTTGTCGTACGATGCGTTAGATGGCCGTCTTTGACATTGAGGATGATCATTTTGGTGTTCATCTCCATGTATCTCTCTTGTTCTCGTCTCCCCTGTATATATCTTTTTATCTCCCCCCTCTCTCTCTCTCTCTTGCTCTCTATTTCTCTTGTCTTCTCTCTCTCTCTCTCTCTCTCTTACCTGTCTCTCACTCACCTCTCTCTCACTCAGTCTTTCCGGATATATTTTGATAAAAATTATGTGTATATGTATATGAGATAAAAACAAAGAAAGAACAAAACGGCATTACAAATATTACTATAAAGGCACAAGAACTTGAAGAAGTTATCACGCAATGTATATATACAAATTACATATATTTAGAATATGTAATTAGATAATGTGAATTACATTTAATGTTATGAGTATACATGTATGTATTTCTTCGCTAGCTTTTGTAGCATGAAATAAGCACTTAATTGAATTTTTAAATTAAATAACATCAACATAAAACAAAATAGAAATGTCATCTTCAAGCCCGCCACCACGGTGGATATATACCCAACCAAAGAGGAAGACATGTATCATCTTGAAGACTCTTCTCCTTGTGAGTTACAAGGAGACATTGAATGCCACCAACCGAGCTAAGAAAGTCAAAAAGGTCAGTGAGATGGATTACATCAGCTCCAATGTCATAAACATGGTCCTTTCATTGAAATCAAGAGGCTCTATATAGCTTGGCCAGGCCAGCCAGACTCGACCGCCTCGTCGGGCCCACGTCCATGATGGAGCCAGGTTGAACTAAACAGAGGTGAACATGGTGGTGGTATTAAGAGTTCTGAATGACAGAAGGGCGTTCACTTTATTACATACTTATTGCATACACACAGAGATAACTTCGTACTGCTCTCAACAGAATTGGCCGCGTCCAATGGGGACAAACACGATGAATGTTCAAGCCTCAATAATATGACCATATTGATAGAATATATAATGTGTATCACTGAGTCCATAATTGCACTATATTTAACACTCGTTACACCGTTACTCCATCATCAGTGATAATATAAATCTATTATTCAGTTATTTCTTGCAATTATATAGTTATCTAGATATATTTTGCAGTTGACCCTAGCGTTTTAATTTTGGATATCACCTTCAACAACTTGTCTTGTACGTGATGACCGTGCTTACCAGTCAACTGTTGATATGGAAGTCTAAGATGAATCGTTCTCGAGATTTCCTGTGTCCTATAGCACCCTCCTCCTTTGTTTTCATTATCTATTATACTTCTCAGATAAGTTTTGATTATCCTTCCCTTCTTGATCTCCTATGCCTGCATTTTCGATCTAAATATTGAATGACAATTATAATTATGTATAAATATAATTAGAATTATTAGTTACAAGCGAAGGAAGAAAATTATTCATCTTTAGTTTAATCGTACAAGATTATTCCTGAAGAAAAGCCTTTCGAAAATCCAAGCATATTGAAAAACGTGACAGAGATAGATCTTTCGGGCTATAGAATTCGGATGCATTTCAATATTGGACGTCCGATCTGTGATCTGATCGCTCGGTTGTTTATGAATTCCCGGCTTAGATTCTGATTTATTTATCAGAATTGATGGGATTTGAGTTTCAAATCCCGCATTGGCATTTTGTCTAACTCAACCAATCTCATTCATCTCAATTTCATTCCGTATAGAGATAAAATCAGGGGTTTTGTTTCCGAAGCTGGTATCTTCTTGGGCCACTTTTGTTTCTTTTTATCGTCTGGATATGTTGACATGTTATTGACATTAAACGCATGGCAAGAAGCTAGCCATATGTCAATACGAGAGATTAGAAAATAGAGAAAAGTTAAAAGACGTATTTGAAGTCCGTAATGATTATTTGGGAAGTGGTCTCATGACCGTGAGGTCCCGAGTTCGAAACCCAATCGATGCGCTAGTTTATTTTCGTAAGGCAATTTTTCTTGGTTATCCATTTTCAACTTTCATATTGGATTTACTAAGACTTCACGAGTTAAGTATATCATTGATTTGCAACATATTATTATTATTGGTAGAGCAAAAGAAGCAAACAAGAAAACTTAACGATCAATACTCATTAGATGTTTTCCATTTCTTCTATGAAAGTATCCAGGTATTTTTTTCTCATTTCAATGATTTGAAATCAAATGTTAAGATGTGCAGTCATCCAATGAATGTATTATCATTCGATATTGATTACTCATAAATAATTAGCTCCAGTTCATGGTGTGATTGCAATTTCCGTAAAAGTAAGGATAAATAATTTGTAATCAGACAGCCCTTCGTTATCAATAATTCCGGGCAAATCTAAGAAACCTTCACACGACAAGCGTGGTGGGATCATCTTTCGGAACATTGGACTTACAATCCTTGTACGGGCGTAGCTCCAATCCATGCTCCGAGGAAGCAGATCACCTTTGATTGTGGATCGTATAAAGTTTCTTCAGAACGCGGCGCCAGTCCCATCTCATACCCAGCATTCACATTATCAGAATTCCTCGCATTTCTACACAATAAGGAATTACTTTTTTTCTAGTCTGAACGTCATTAACAGAAAACGTCGTACAACGAAACGCATTTTTAGCATCTTTTCGAACAAAAACTTAATAAAAAACCAGGGTCCCGTTCTCGTCTGAACATCGTATTCTACGAAAATCGTATAACTGGGTGGGGCTTATCGTTAACGGGTACTGGTGATTGGGCAGCTGTGCATGTCTCGACAAAAATAGTTTCTTTGAATACAGTGTTTCATTATACGATGTTTTTTTCTAGTCTGTACACGATGATTCTTTAAACGACGTTTCTTCATACGAGTTTTGCATACATTTCCTGAAGTGTGAACAGGCTCTTAGAATATCTCGTTCGTAGACTGTACTCCTGGCGGCGCTATACCGACGCAAATTACAGCCCTTCATCGATAAGTGAAGCTCCTCTCGTGTTGGACAAGAAAACAATTTCACACTGAGTTTGTCATCATCATCATAATATCATCACTACAACATACTGTGTTATTCTTCTGATGTTCATCCACCCCCCCCCCCCCCCTCTCTCTCTCGTAATGTATTCTTGATGATCATCTTTCATCTCTACTTTTCCCTATACATTGCCGGTTCTCTGTCTCTCTCCGTGTCTCTTTCTCTCTTTCTCTCGTTCTATATTCTTTTTACTGTCCTTCCCTCTTCCCCTCTCTCGATTTCTCCCCCCATGCCAATGTCTGGTTGTATATCTCTTTCCCTTCCAGATGAATCTTTATTTCTTTTTCTCCTCTCTTCTCCACGTTCTCCCTGTAAAATCTTTCTCAACCTACTTCCCCCTCCCCCCCCCCCTCTCTCTCTCTCTCTCTCTCTCTCTCTCTCTCTCTTTTCCTCACTCCCCTACCACCCTCGATTGTTATATTTGTTTCTGTTTTCCTCTTCCCCTCTTCTTTTTTCTATATGTAAGGCCTACAATGTATACACCCTATGGCTACTCTTGCTCTAAACATTCGCCTCTTGAGCATGAAAGATTTGGGCCAGGAACCATCCTTCTTCCTTCCACTTTACTAGTCTTAAGTCTTCTCGACAGATTATATTATATCGTGAAAGAGATCATGCTACATGAAGAGTTGTTTACCTTCCACTGAGATCTTATCACAAAACCTCTTCATAATTATATGTATAAGAGCTAAGTTAAATCAATGAATGATTGATGTTTTAGACTATAATACTAACACAGCAAAGACAGCTTATCAAATGTTCCAATTACTGTTTGCTTTGATTACTAGTATATCGACGAAATATCAAAGTATACAACATGATGAGATGCAGTCGAATAACTACTAACTTTGCCATGCAGTTGTGACATATCTTAAGCTAATTTATTGGAGAGATGGTATTAGAGCTTCAAGTTTTTTTCTGCTTTTCATTATCGGCATAATACTAATAAGAAGAAGAACATCAATAGTAATTATGAAATTGATAATATCAATATAATAATGATAATAATGATGATATTCATAATCATAATAATAACAATGTTACGTTAAACATATTGGATGGGACCCATAGGTGGAATAGTTTTATCGGAGATGGGGCACACATTGTGGGGTCGTCTTAATCTGGTGACTATACAGAGGTCATAGATCCGTGTTCGTGATTTAGAAATCCTGAATACTATCGTTTGAATCATTTCATCGCCAACATTTTAATCTAGCAGGGTCTGAATCTTGAAACAACTCGAAATTTCGAGGTCCCACGTCGCCAGAGCATGGCCACAAGTAGGCGACCGAGAACTCGCGACGACCGAAATTGAAATGCCTCCGAGTTAAAATCGAAGAGACGTTTTACCTTGAAGTTCCGTCACCATATCACCGCCGCCTCCGGGAGGCGTAGTCAAGGGGACGCTGGAAGGTGTCGTAATTACACCCCTTGCCCACTCACGTCGTCATCACCAAGAATGTTTTTGTCCACAATCAGTTGCGCAGCTACGGAGGAGAAATTGCACGTGCCCCCTATCCTCCCCCATCCCCATTACAAGGCGAAAATGAATGAATAAATGAGAGGACGAAGGGAGAGGAGAATTGAAACGTTAACAAAAAAGAGATTGTATGACTCCCTGCCACACCCTCCACTTAATTGGTCTTTTTCAGTACGCGTTTGACCTACCTCTAAATGACCGNGCCCATGCCCTCAAGTGGTGTGACCGATGGAACGCAAGGGTCTCCAATCCTTGACGGTTTCATGGAGAGTGGTGTATTTATGCATATAGGTACCAATTGTATATTTTGTTGCATACATTTACTACAGAAAATATTGAGGCTCGATTTTTGTGTGGGTATTTATAAAAGATGGGTGTAGGACTATATACACCACTAACATGTATTGTAAAAGACATCTGATTAGAGTAGTGGGTGATATAGTTTTAGACTAAATGTTTTTTCCCTTCTTTTCTTTCCTATCCCCCCTCTCTCCCTCTCTCTCTCTCTCTCCTTCTCTCTCTCCTTCTCTCTCTCTCTCTGCCCCTTCCTCTCTGTCTTACTTGCTGTGAGTGTGTCTATAACTTCTCGTTCAAAAGCGAGCTCCTTTTGGAGACCATTAAATGGAAAGTAGGCCTTATCATGGTAATGTTCACGAGACTCGAACCTTCAATCCCTCCCATCTTATTGAGCGATTCATAGGTTGGCGGAAAACAGACTGTACATAATCCCAATCATCCAAACTCCTGTTGGAAACCCCATTCAATGATTATTTTACACACCTCAGCCGCCTGCGCCTTCTCCCATAGCTAATAAATGGCGGGTACTTCCGGGAGGCTTTTACTTTGCCTTCAAGGTTATAACTTCGTCTCGATCGCAGCTACTGAGGGTGATTGCTTGTGATTTTCCGACATTTTGTATCCAGTGTCGTTAGATTATATGTCCCTTCGAGCGCCCAGAAATCGTGGAGGTTGGCAGACGACACCACACAGATTGGCACAAGTGGTGCAACGTGGTTTTTACCTTGGGATGGCACCGAATCATAATTAGCCGGGTATCTGTGGCAATAACGTCTTTAGAAAATCCTTCTTTTTTATTGATGTATAGCCTACCTTTGAGACAAAGAGATCATTATGTATCGTAAGACTATGAATTGGGGTAACCTGGTCAATTCAAATAATTTAGAAAATAATGACGTCTTTGCATTTTACTATCCATAAAATCTACAAAAATATTGACCATTAAACATTTAAATAAACAAAAATATTTGTGCACCTCACCGTCAAGAAATAATTAAGGATAACCTCTAGTACTGCTGATAAAGCAGGCCTCATGCTCGTCATGAGTTCGGCTGAAAGTGAACCGCTCTTGCAAAAGACCCACTTTAGGCGGGTAATGACTTAAATTAAGGTCTTCCTAGAATCGTTTAATTCTTATTTTGTAGGTTTGAGCATAATGTTCAACATGTTTAAGGTTGAAATCTATTTTAGGTAGACGAACGCACATATAGATTAAATTACCATTCGTTTATCCTCGTTCGGTTTTCTTGCGGATCGCCTGGGCGTTCTCATTTAGAACATTAGTTCATGACAGGGGGAAGGGGAGGGGGGGGGTAGAGTAAAGGTTAGCATTTTTTGTATAATTCTTAAACTCTAACCATCCCAAGTTCAACTTTTAACTTCATTTCCCAATTAAGGTACATAATGGTATGCATGTCAAATGCTTTTCGCGGATTCATTTTTTTTGTATAAGGCCGTTCTCATAATTATAAGAGCCCTGTGATAATTATTCACACCTCTCTTTCTCTCTCTCTCTCTCTCTCTCTCTCTCTCATTTTCTGTCGATCTTTCTCCCTCTATCTTTTCCATTTCATTCCATTAAGCTCTAATTTTGCTCTGAATCAAACCAAACTCCCTGATGATTGTTGTGAATAAATTCAGAGTTCGTTAATGACGAATCTCTAACGCTTTTCCTTTCTGACGACACCTGAAAAACCTTGCTTCCAAGAAAACTCATCAATAACTCTACTTTCTTTATTTTTTTCATAGTATTTATTAATGCAATTTTCAAAAAATAATAATAAATCATGGGTACAGACAAGGAATATAGAGTAAAACATAATGTACTTGTTAACTCATCAACAAAATTACTTAACAAAATATATACTATTTCTTATTATGAAGATCGAGGCGGTTTTTCTTGAAAGCAGTTATTACGTTCAATATTGTCTAAATGTTAAAGAGCTCGTAGAAAAGAAGTAAATAGTGGAATGATGTTCTGCATTTTAAAGTTAATATAGATATTTTGCAAAAAAAACAATAACTGTATTGAGAAAATAGAAAAGACTATTAGTAATTCCAACTTGATGTATACAGGTACATGGGCCTTGTCTTGAGATAGTTTGGTTTAATGTTAGCTTGATTTGGCCCGATTTTATAGTTTGAACATGAGTTTATGAGAAATTCGAAATCCCAAACACTAACATGTATGGAACAACTTATACATTGACCCTCAATTTGTAAGCATTCGTGATTTTTCATCATTTGTTCATATTTTTTATTTACAAAAATTGACGTTTTTCATAGAAATTCGAAGAAGATTTACAGTTATTAGTTTGTAAACGTTCACGAATAATGACGTCAATGGGATTTTGATCGCACCATTAGCGAAAAAAATTAGAAGAAAACTAACATTCGTGCTGTCTATTAAAGATAGTATGAATATTCTATCAAACATGCTAAATATTGACTCGAGAATAGAATGTTATGATAGTTTGAGACATGCATGGCTCTTCATTAGCGCAATAAAATTCCATCATCTCAAAATTTGTCTCCCTAATGATCACAACATTGCCTCATATAATGAAATTAAATACTATATTTAGTACGTGTATCCTCGAAGTAAGGTGAGAAATGTATTTCGGTGCGTTGGTGTGCGTATAGCCGCTTGTATGAGAACATAATGATATCTGATGTTTCTCCATCCTGACGTGTACAATCTGTCGGTGTTATTCGTTACTTTTAAAGCGTGGGATAGGCAGGAAAACGCAAAACAGAGAGAAGGATGCTTGAGGAAGAGGAGGAAAAAAAATTGAGAAAATGAGAAATACATATAGAGAGAAGGCAATATCCATGGAACAGAACGGACAAAATAAGGAATGGGAAAAGGAGAGAGGTATGGGGTTAAAGAAGAGATGTGAGAAATAGAAAGTGAAGAAAAGGAGAGAAATCAGTGACATTAAAAGAGAGGAGGAGAGGGAAAAGGAGGAAGAGAGAGAGAGAGAGAG
>BEXV01000110.1:186343-198660 GCA_003118195.1 Hemicentrotus pulcherrimus
TGTGCGTGTGTGCGGGTATGTATGTGTGAACCTCAAAAGAATCCCCAGGGGCAAACGTTGAGGTAGACGAAATGTTTAGGGAAATTGCAGATTACCGAATGACTGATTAATGGTGTTCCCCTTTGTGTTACGTGTTCAATCAATGACTAGATTACTTTGTTAGTTTGCTTTAAACTTCAGGATTTTTATGCAGACTGTTCTACGCGTGATGAATTATAAGCTCAAGAAGTGTTGCTTAATTTAGGGAAAACAAAAGGTTAGCGTTGAATATTAAGTGCTTTTAGTTCAGAGGCGAGACTTTTATCAAGCCAAGTGTCAACTGCTAGCAGTGGATTTATGCAAAATGTCAAATTTTAAAGTAGTTGCTACTAAACTAGATAGAAAAGATATTTTTGTTGTTGCAATCATTCAAATTTACGTATTTATTTCAAAGTTTGCTGTTTATATTATAGCGCCTTACCAGTTACAACGCATTTTTGCATTATTATCCCCGTGTCCTCCAGTTTTAAGTGCACATTCTTCACTCCACTAAGGGTTATTCAATAGCCATCGTAACATTTCACGAGGATATTAATTTAAAAAAATAAAAATTGGTCAGTTTGTCTCTAATTGTCGTTTTCACCAGCACATGACGTTACCTTTAACATAAGGGGATTACACAAGAGTAGAAAATCTTAAATTCATTAGAGTTAGAATGCCCTGGGTGTTTTAAACACATCCGGACGCTTCAACTCCTTAATGAATTCTGATCCAATAAACGATAAAGCTCACGTAGCCTTTTAGCTTCAATATCTGACCCACCTCACGCACTGCGAGTTGTTGCTTGTGAACCAACACCATTAGCTACGTGTGGGGAATATGGTCATTATACGTGTTTGCCTTAGAGCTACTCGATGACTTCATCTTAAATGGATCTTATGAAATGGCATTGTTAAGTGAGATGACTCGGTAGGGTTATATGCAATGAAAGAAGGCTTACTGTCTTGTCTGTAAATGAAAAAGTTGAACTGAAGAAGCCATAGTCAATTGTGTCATACATGCAACTCGTATGAGCACAGTGGCTTCTTCAGTATCAGTGTCTCCTTTAACACGGGTCCGAATCTTCGACTACGATAAAAAGATTTACTTAAAAATGAAGTTCAGTTCTGGTCATGCGATTGCATTGTAAAAGAAACGGTGAGGAATCGACCAGAAAAGGTTGATCATCTAGCATATAAGAATCTGTGTGTATTGCAGGGTTCTGAAATCATCAAAATGATAAGAAATTTGGCAAGTTTTGGTAAAGTTACAAACACTGTACACAGAAAGATGTATATGGGACTACACGAACACGTGGCGTAAAAGTCCTACACCGGAGTTTTACGATATTAAATGACATATTTAGAATATGAAGGCATTTGAAGAGCCATGCTTTTTCAGGGAACATGTCTTATCTGATGTTCTTCCACACTTGCATAATAAGAATGATAACGCTCACAAATTATTTTTCACCTCTTCCCAGAACTCAACTTTCTCTTTAAGTGTTAAAATTGGGGGATATTATGAAATGGTAATGTTAAGTGAGATGACTTGATAGGAGTACATGCAATAAAAAATTGCCTTATTGGTGTCGGTAGGCGTGGCAGAGGGGAACAGTTCAGTGATGAGGACACCAGCTTACACATGAACTTATATATGTAATGTTGCCTCCTCCTTCAGGTTATTGATTAGAATCTTATAGACTGTAAATACACGAGTTTGACCTATATGGTCGTCCTTATGTATCATGGGTGAACTTATGAAATTGTTTCGTCAACTGAGATGACTTTGTAAGATTATAATATGCAACGATATTCGATTGACTTATCATTATTCTGTAGAAAAAAAAATACAGTAAAACTGTTTAGCGATGGAGCTATTCCATTATATGAGCAAACCAGTGGCTTCATGAATACCAGTCTTCTTTCCCACAGGTCCTTGATTCGAGTCTTGGACTGTAATCCAATCTATGTTCTTGACTGACCTAATGATTCTTCATGTGTCTTGGACTTATGAGATGGTTTTCTCAAGGACTGTATGCAATGAAAGTAGGCCTTTATCTCTTTTGTCGACATTTTTCTACAAAGATAAATGTATACTTCTGTTTACAAACATGTTTATCAATTATAACCCGTTAAGATATGAGTAGGTCTACATCTAATATTCAACAAAATCGTCGAGTTAAACCTATAAGGCTCCTCCACAGGCTGGGCCAGTATTCAACACCAAGCTAAGCGAATTACAGCAACCTAACTTAACTTTAAAATAACATGCGCTACCATGCATAAGCATAATCTAAATTAGATATCCAACGTTCTCAACGCTCAGACATGGACTTCTTTAAATCATGCATAATTCATTGCTTGCTTATTTAAAAAAATCTCGTCCAAACATCTCCGGCACCCCCAAATCACCTTACATTACGGTTGACGCATAGGAGGCGGCAGTGTTAATTAAAGCTCACGCCTAATCGGCCAATATTCAGCAATTACTTACTGCAGGTATATCGACAGTGTTGTATGGATGAACGCATCAAAATGCAAGTCCTTGAATGTTATCTTGGGGTTAAAGGGTAATAATGGACACCCCCTACCACGAAGCTTGCCGCCGCATCCAATCTTCTAAAACAATTAAAATAAAACAAAAGAAGTGCATGAAAATGTATTCTATATTCATTGCCTTTTGGACATTATTGAATTTTGTATGAATTGTAAAAACGCCTTCAACAGTTTTACATACAAACATGTCCGTCTTCTCACCCCCCCCCCCTCTTATTTCAAAAATCGTCCTGCATTTATAGCCCTCTCTGTGAGATGCTGAGGTATGGTGATGAATGCGGGGCGGGGGATTAGCGTTTGGAAGTAATAAAGAGGCGGAATTTGATAAGACACCACAAATAAAGGAAAGCTTGACTGTTGCGGATAAAGTGTGGTGAAGTTGAATAAATGGTTGCTCTGCTGTGGCATCACAATTATGTGAAAATGTGCAGCTATGAGCTAACAGGTTAAGTGCGAATTCTTTTGAAAACGTGACAAAGCTTGATCTGAAAGAGGAAATCCGGATGAGATTCTAGCCGTATGTGAAAGAAGATTATTATTACACCAATATCAACGGGCAGTTATATTTAATAAGAATGTTTGAATGCATTGTTTTTGCACATCCCTACTCTGATATGTTACATTTGACAATAGTAAACACCTTGTATAGTAATTTATGGAGACAGTGAATTAGCTACGGGGAGGGGGGGGGCACATGCCCCGACCATATGTCAAAACTATTGAAGAGAGAGAGACAGAGAGAGAGAGACAGAGACAGACAGAGACAGACAGACAGACAAAGAGAGACAGAGGGAGAAGACTAAAATAAAGGGAGAGAGGGGATATGATGAAAAACTAGATGATTTAGGAACCCTTCTCGCATCCCTCACCTCATCGTCAGTGCAGTGATTTTGTGTTTGCTTTTAATTCTCATTTCATCTACAGAGTAAGCTCGGTCCCCATATGGTGCCGCCCAGTAAATAGACCGGTTTACTAACATATTCAAATTTTAAGCATACTTTTGAAACAAAAAACGGTTGTTCTTGAAAACCTGAAGGCTTGCCAGAATAACCCAACATAGCAACACAGAATGTATGCAGACTGGATTCAAGTATAGTAGTTCAATCATCAGTGACAGGTCAAATGAATAACTCGTCACTAGGTCCTCAGCAAAGAAACATCCATGATTTTGAATATGTTAGTAAACTGGTCTATTGCTGGATCCACTCTACGTCACCACAGGAAGGTGAAGTCTCCAGATATCTTGGCATTAAAGATGTGCTAAGAAAACATTAACCACGGAACACATGACATTAAACAACATAGTGAAATGGGTTAACAAAAGTCTGGCGCGCTGTGTTCATCAAGTAATCATTGCAAACTGATTCAACAATAATTGTATGTTGTTATTGATAAACAGTTGTCTTGAATCATTTCAATTACATATATAATTGTACTTGTCATCGTGCATAGGCATGCTTTATATTTACCTTTCGGAAATAAATCCAATGCTGGTATCACTTTGCCGGAATGGAAGTCAACCTAAATACAGGTCGGTCGGACAGCCTTCATGATGCATTGCATCAGAGAAACAAAGAAGACGGAAAAATCAATTCTCGTCTCCCCGCTCCCCGCTAACATTAGCTTTTTGCGACATGTCATGTGCCGACACTTGTGTAAACATCCCCATCCAGTTGTGTGTCATGTCTGTCTTGTTTTAAGTGGGTCGTTTACAATGAGCACGCCCCGATGTGATCTGATTGGCATCGGGTGCTTAAGTCTGTATTCTGATCGTTAACCTTATGTTTTGTCTTGTTGCCTCTTCAGACTAGATCAACACAATTACACACCCGAGTGTTGTTTGTGATTCACAGTCTTAGGTTTGTAGAGGGACTTGCCGCCGCATTCTCTCTCTCTCTCTCTCTATCTCTCTATCTTCACCTCTCTCCCTCTTCATCTCTCTCTTTCTCTCCCTTTCAATCCTCTCTCTCTCTCTCTTCATCTATCTCTTTCTCTTTCCCTCCTTTCCCTTTCCCACTCACTCTTGAAAAAAAAGGAGGACCGAAAAGTCTTTACAGTGGGAGGAATACAAATTAGTCGCATTTCATTAATCCTAATCCGCCTTATATACATCACATGCCTCTTAAACGACCCCCTTCCCAACCAAAAAGGTGTGTGTGTGCGTCTATATGTGTGCGGGTTCTTTTGTTAGGTGGGGAGGGGGAGAAGGCTCATCCTCTACTGTCTGAAAATACGAACTGCAACGTGTCTAAAAGAGGGAGTTAGATATTTTTTTTTAAAGGCACTGGCTGGTATTCGCCTTTTTTTGATAACCTTGTCCCATATCCCTGCATGTTAAAAACATGTCATTTTGTTTTTGCCTAACATATTTTAATTTTGTATTTGCTATCTGATGCTGATGTGAACTCATTTTAACCCGTTGACTACTGAATTATCTTATTCCCATAGGCTTAACACAGGGACCACCAGGTTCCAGCAAGCAATGGGTTAATACTATATCATGACAATTTCAATCATGAAACATTTATTGAGAATCTGCTTTGTCCTTTTGAATTGTAAAAGCGGTCGCAATAATTTTGGTTAATTTCTGTAAAGATTTTAAGACAGGTTGCCCGAGGTTTACTCGACATCTCAACATTACAGATCATCTAGATATTATGTATGACTTTGTTAATTTTGGCAATCACTCTGTAGAGATTTTTTTCTGAAGCTGAGTTTTATATTCCCGTTCTTTAAACACTTCATTCCTTTTGTTTGTGATGCAGGTTGCCATGGTTCCCAGGAGGAGGAGGACTTGATGGCGTTCCTGGTCACAGAGCAGTACCAGTCTAACGTTAGACCAGTCATAAACGACTCCGATGCTCTCACGGTCTACATGGGTCTATCCATCTCACAGATTATCGATGTGGTGAGTAACAACTCGAGGTCTAGTGGTTACGTATGCAGAGTCCAGACCTTGTATCACAAGCTACTTGGATCGAGTCCTTGCCATGGCATGCAATATTATTCTTTGAATAGGGTATTAAGGCCTTCCTTGTCCGCAAGCAGTACCAGTCTAACTTAGAAGAAAAAGATTATTGTGTTTGTAATCCTTAAGCACCCTACGTATACAGGGTTACATGCATGTAAATCTATATTTTAAGTACATCAAGAAATATATTGACAGCATTAATCCCTCTTACACAAGACATGTTGACTGCAACATTACTCTGAATAGTCTCTGGCATATTCGTATGCATTTCATTTTCATATTTGAAAAGATTTTCGATCGTACTTATACAAGAAAAAATATGAAAGGCTAAGATGAATATTTCGTCCATTTTGGAGAGCCTTTTATCTGAACAGAGAAAGAGAGGGAATTACAATAATCTTTCTGTGTAGAGGAGTAATGCTTTCAAATATCACTAGATAAAGGGGTATTTTCATTTCTATAAACCTAAAGTATCATTGTACGGCTGCTTCGGTTTGTTATAGTAGTTGCCGGCTTACCGCATGTATATATTTCTCCTGTATTTATTACATTGGAAAATCTTTTCTGTGGCTTATTATCTTTAAAAAACAAAACAAATTATAAAATCTCATTTTGTTTAATCAGTGATATATCCAAATCCTGCTTCACTCCGGATCAGACAGGCATAGGAAATTTCCAAATATACATTAGTAATTTCGGATCAGTTTCTCGATTGTTATAAATCGCTTTTTAAATCAGATTTCTTTATTACTTGGAAACGTCCTGCCACTCCCAACAGAAGAGCCATCTAGGGGATTTCCAAATAGCATTGGATTTTCGGAGCAGTTGCTTCATTTCGATTAGTCATCCGGTTGAACCGTTGTTTTTAAAAAGCCTATCGCTCCCGACAGAGCACCAAAAGGGAATTCGGAATAGCTCTGGGTTTTCGAATCAGTTGCTTAATTTGGCTAAGTCGCCCTGTTCAATCATTGTTTTAAGAACCTTTGTCGTTCCCGACCAGGGAAGTCACTGGATAATTCCCAGCTATAGTGATCCATTACTCGGACTCAAATCCGACCGTAAATCTTGACTGAGTGTTTGCTGATGAGAGGGTGAAAATGAAAGAGAAAGAAAAGACGGCCTGGAAAACCACTATCAGATAGCACTTAGGCACGCTTGCTTAATGAGTATCAGTATTATGATGCCGCGTTCACATTGCCAGGGTTTTGTTTTAACTTCTTGCGTTACTTCCAATTATCTAAAAAAAAATCTGACTGCATTACAAACCATCTCTTTTTCCCCTTACAGATTCCGTTTGCAATTCACATTCTTCACATTATAAACAAACGCTACATTTTGTAGTAGGAGAATCTATTTTCTCGTCTTTTCCTCATTCACTATAACATTTCATGCATTTCTTGTATCTTAAAAAAAAAACTGAATATATTGGTTTTTTAACTTGAATACCTTTACGCGATTAGTTTTGGTGTACAAGTGCACAATCCGTAAGGCCAACGTGTCAAACTCATTGAGCGAGGCGAACTTTCACCAGACGAGGTCGCACTTTCAGATTGATAGCCGGTACAAACTTTTTCTCTCTCTCATATACACACACACGCGCGCGCACACACACACACACACATACACTCTGAATTTGAAGGGCAGGTTGGAGAGGGGGTGAGCGGGGCTTTAAAAACAAATCTTGCTACCCGAATGTTCCCTTCCTCTTAGCCCCTCTCTCTCTCTCATTCTCTTTAATCTGTATACATTGTAGCTCTTCTTCTTCTTCAGTTGCAGTACAGGCCATCGTCAGGTGTATTGTCGTACTGTTGGGGTGCAGTGCAGATGTGTGTACAATATCTGATAAGAGGTACAGCTAACTGAGTGCGAGTAAAAACAATTACCGTTTTGGCGGAACTGGGTCTTTTGTGCCTCTTACTTGAAGGTCTTAGCAGAGGTACAATTAACAGTGTTCCGAGGGAGGAAGTGTCAGATTCTTATATTATCCGGGAAGAAGCTCCTCTGGTAGACCAGCGTTCGGGCAAAAGGAACTACGATCTTCTTGGAATGCCCTCAGAGCAGGGATGTAGATGGGATGAGAAAGGTGTGTGAAATGTCTATCAGCGAGTTGGAGATGCGATAGATCATCACCACCTTAGCCTGTGCACTGTGTTCTTGTAGTGTTGGCCACTTGAGCTGGTTCATCTGGTTCAGCATGGCTGCTATGCTGCTTGCCCCGCGGTTGTCATTAAAGATGAAGCGGACATACTCGTTGAACCATTTCAAGCTTCTTGATGTTTGCTTGCGTGTGAGGGATTATGATTCTGGTGTACTCCATGATTGGTTGAAGGAGAGTGCTGTAGCACAGTATTTTAACCTTTCTGGGACATGGTCGGATATTCCTTTGAAGAAAGGCACAGGTGGAGTTGGCCTTTTGGGTGACAGCGATGATGTGTTGGTTCCAGCTGAGGTTCTTCTGCAAATCGACACCTAGATACTTTGCTGTATTTTTGTCATCTAGGGTATGTCCGTGGATAGAGTAGGATTTGATGATTGGTTTGCGTTTATTGTTAACATGGGGAACCTGACATTCCTGTGGGGGTAAATTCCATCAGTCACGCTCCCATCGTTGGAGCGAGTCGAGATCCTCTTGGAAACGTAGGGCATCTTCCTCTGCCTTGGAGTTGCTGTATAGCATACAATCATCAGCGAAGAGCCTGGTTGTTGAGTTTGAGGAGATGTATTCTTGCAGATCGTTGATGAAGAGAAGAAACAGCATTGGGCAGATAACACTGCCTTGCAGGACGCCAGATGTTATTCGGCTGATGTTGGAGATGGATCCTTCCAGTACAACCTTTTGGCTCCTGTTACACAGGAAGTCAGAAACCCATGTGTGTTTGTGTTCCCTGATTCCATAGAATCGAAGTCTTCCATGGGGAACCTTGTAAAATACTTCGAAGAAATCAAGGAGTACCATGTCCAATTGTTGTCTGTCATCGATGGCTTTGGCGAGGTCCTGCAAGAACAAGCTGGGAACAAGCTCCGAGATGAGTATTTGAATGGGTGTTGTTAGGGAGAGGGAGAGGATCGGAGAGAGGTGCTTCTTACTGACAGAGAAGTTTTTAGGAACGCGCCTTCTCAACTAAGGCGGGAAGTTTAAAATGGCTAAAAATTGGATCCTGGAGATGCAGGGTATGAGATGGGTACTTGCTGACATCGACCCGGGGAGCCTCGGTGGAGGCAGTCATAGGGGTGTGGTGGAAAAAAGGAGTAGTTAGCTGAAATTAGTCCATCGTCAGCATTCGCCACAAAGCTATGTCCGATTATGTACAACTTTCCTTGCTCTTGCCACTTTTTAAATGATTTGTTACCCTTTTGATACATTTCCCAACATTTGAATTAATTTTCATGTTGCCACCCCTTTCTTTTTCCCTCTCTACAGCCAGATCCAATTATCAACCAGTCTGTAAAGTATTTCTCAATATGCAAACACTACACTCATTTCATGTCCATGTTATTTCAGGCGACTATAGGATGAGAGAAAATACTTAAACAGAATGACAGAGAATTTCCTTAGTGAGAGGGAGAGGGAGAGAGAGAGAGAGAGAGAGAAATAGAGAAAGAGAGAAAAAGAGAGAGAGAGACTAGGGGATGTTAGAATTGAAGATATTCCCGTCCATAGATTTCTAAAATGTGCTAATTGTAAGGAATCTTTCCGGGGATAATATACATTTTGATAATTGGTGCTCTTCTTAGTGTTAAATTACAGAATAATATAGGACAAATTTGAAAAGCGAACAAACAAAATATCTCCTTACACTCTATTATTTGATTTCACACATAAACAACAGGATGTCTTTCGCCGTTTATTGTTTTAAATTGTTTTTTTTTCCCTTCATTTTAATATAAAAGGTGTATTTGTTTTCTTTGAAATAACGGCTCAAAATGCGATAGTGTGACAGATGTTGAGAATGCACAGTATACACACCCTATCAAGCCTTACGTAAAATACGAATTTGTAAATGATATTATGTGAAGATTCAAGACTCGGGTTGTATTGTCCACGACATGATAACAGCATAATAATGAAAGAACATTGCAGCGTAGTAGCAATTGTCTGGTACAATATTCTTGAAGGATTTTACAAAACCAATGTAAAATAGCGATTCGGGGCAAAGCTCAAGAACCTTATCAAGAAACAGATAATCTCGTAATATAATGGATTAACAACGATATAAATCTCAAAATAAAACTTAATGCATGCGCATAAGAAAAATTCTGAGAAAAAACATGGATGCCTATTATCGTCGTTCAGGTTTTGAAGTTCACAAATTACAGAGTTATTTGTCTTTGTTTATAGGTAGCCACAAATTATTGCTCCATCGTGTTTTGTATGCAAGCACATGACTTGTGTACCTGAATTTTTCACGAGGAAACATGAATTATTGATAATGAAAATACCGAGGAGAGTGACCGGGCTTTACCTTCTCTCCATACAAAGGCAGGAAAATCAATTATCGAGGAGACTTTGACGAACAATAATAACAATATGTGACTGACAACGTGCTCAATTTACAAAATATCGAACACGACAAACATGACTAAATGCTGGTATCTATAATCAGGGGCCCCGCCAAGGGGATCGAAGGGGGGATGGTTGTGACCCCCTTCGAAATATTTGTCGGCAAATCTGTTATTGTTCTTGGTCCTTATCAAAGTCTGTGGACTTTTTTTTTTTTTACATGTTAACTTGCTCAAAGTTCGATTTAACAATCTGAAATGTTTATTAGGGTGTTGGTTAATCGTACATGAAGTAAATTTTATTTAAGATGTATTAAGAAACGTCCATGAACATTTGAAAATATGTAATTGACATTTAATAAGAAAAATCACTTTTCATTGACAACTTAATGATATAATGGGGGAGTTTTCATCTCAATACGGGATTAAACATTTCATTCCTTTCTTGCATTTCTTCCACCTAGTACTAATATTACCCCNCCCTCTCCATTTTCCCTTGACACCAACACTCCATCAATGGCTTGGCCCCAGTTACGCCACATCCCATATCTACAAAATGATTAGATGAGTTTGGAAGAAGGTGGAATTTGTTGTCATCTCGATAACAAAACTACACATTTTTTCTTCTCTCTCTCTCTCTTGCATTTTATCCAACTAGTAAGACAAAACAGATACCCCCTCCCCTCTATACTCCTTCAATTTCAATCCCCCAGTTACGCCACAGCCCCCTGTCTATAATGATGCGATGAGTTGGGAAGAAGATGGATGTCGTTGTCATCTCAATACCTATGTACGTGTTTGTAGACTCCATCGAGCAAACATTCGGAATGCATCTTAAAATTAATTACATTTCAACGACGTGTAGTCACGTACAACTTTCTCCTTTCATTTCTTGACTCTGAGTAAATAGCTTCATTATTCATTTCAAGAATTGTTTTATCTATCTAGTGTGTCAAACTTACCTTCAACTTATTTTGGCATTCATAGCACAATGCTTAATTTTAGAAACCTGTTCAATATAGTAATTACGAAATGTTAATTAACATGCCACTGTTTCATATTTAGCGTACAGTGTTATTATTTGTTTTCATTGCATGTATGGTATAACAATGTATATTTTGTTATTGCTTTACTAATAGTAACTAGAATTTGTAATATTATTATTATTTCATTGATTTATTCTTGAATATTGTTAAGCATACATTTTCAATTCCCATTTTTAAAATAAATTTTGTGAATCGTTTTCAAAACGGTTTTATTTGTCCTTAGACAACCGGCAGGTTCATATTTTAGACTTCGGAACGAAAAATACTTTGCATTATTTCAATTCAGCTTAATTTGATTTCATAAAGACAACATTTCAATGATCAAGCTACAAACACAACTTTGGCTAATAATCATGAATCTTTCCGTCGAGGAGATATCAGCTACAACCACAATATTGACAAATGAAGAGCATTAAGATGAAGTCCGGATGTTTTTAATCAATATTCCTCTAGGACAAGATGTCTTTGGTTCTATTTTAAGAAAAATATGACACTCATCAAAGTCTGAAACTGATCCAAGATGAGACGGTAGACAGTATTGCTTTATCAGGGGGTCAACATGAAAATAGTTGCGTACTTTTCGAGATGCATTTGGATAGTTTGGTTTGGCTTGATGTAAGTGGACCTTGATAGTTTCAAAACATGGTGATGTATTCAACAACAACAAATATTGATTATTACGTGTTTTTCTTACCTTTTTATAACAACACCCCCTTTCACTTATCTTATAATATATAGTTATGTATCCCTCTCTCATTTTAGTTCCATTCTACTTTGCTACTTTCTCATTCTTCTTTTTTGTAGCGTGGTCAGCGTGATGTGACATATTAGTCAGAGTTTCTGTTACATCTTAGTTCATCTTTTCTCATCGCATTCTAGTAAAATGTGTTAGTTATGAACATCCATAATTGGCAGCAGAATAGTATCAAGTTTTCTACTTCAATCGCATGTGCTGTACCCGACTTACCCAGCATGCCAAATGATAATACAGGGAGTCAATAATCTCCAGAATGTCATAGTTGTATCATTGTCTTCCTCGCTTGCCTCGTATCTCCCGATGATTTATTGGAATGGATTGCACCCGAACTCCATGTATATACATCGTAAGCCTAGGGACGTCATTAGAGGTGCGTTTGGGGATGTCAAACCCTTTATTCCAAATGTGTTGCTGGGACTATACTAATTATTTCGGTTCCTATTCTTTCTATAAAAAAAACTTCACCT
>BEXV01000110.1:202586-212894 GCA_003118195.1 Hemicentrotus pulcherrimus
TCTCTCTCTCTCTCTCTCTCTCTCTCTCTCTCTTTCTCTCATCTTTTCCCTCCAACTCTCTCTTGTCCCACTCTCTCTCATTGGTATTTGTCTCAAACGGTGTGTCATTATTACAACATCACCATTGCCATGGCATATTGCATCTAAAACTTCATTATACATGGATTGAATTCAACTTTGTTTCTGCGAGAGAAAAAAACATGTAGGCATTATGTATAAATATAACACCACGTTTCTTCTTTTTATCTTTCTTCTTCTCCACCTCTTTCTATCTCATCCTTCCTCGTTATCTATAGCATTCTGATAGTTGCAGTTCGGGCAAAGCTCGATCAAGATTCGCGATTGACATAATTATGGGTCTATTCATTTTTGTGTAACCCCTTTCCCCACCCTGGCCACCCCACCCCTTGATGTGAAATATGTTCCTGATTGATACAGACATACGTTAAGATACAACCCTGGCATCATGCACGCCAGATAGGATATCACTTCCAGACACAAACCACATCTGCTCTTGTTTTTTGTCCCTGCATACAACCTCAGTCACACTGCCAAACCGATCCGAAACCGATCCATTTTGGGCCATTTGGGATAATGTAATTCTTATCCAATCGGTGGTCGGTTTAGTGTCAGTCTTGTCGGTGTGACTGTGGTATGAAATGAGATAAAGCTGTATCTATTGATAGTCAGGTCAACGATCTCTGCATTTGGTCTCTGTCATGACCATACTCATACAAATAATATTATAGTTCCAATTGATGTACCAACTGTCTTCAAATTTAGTTTGTTGGATTCATTCAATTGATTTTCATTTTTTTCATTTAAACAATACGATTCGAAAATTTAGAATAGTGGAAATAGGATTGTATTTGTGTTTTGGCTGTCAAAATAGTAAAAAGAACTCCACAAAATACTAGATCTAGCAACAACCATGTATCTACCAAGGGAAGTTATTATACGCCCCCATGTTTGTTGTGGCTGGTGAAGGCTAAACCAAATCTGGTCATGAACTTGCTAATCACACCATCCAATAGTTTTATTCAATAACAGTGGGCATCTCTCCAGGTTCAATCCCACTGCGAACATCCAGGTAGGAAACCACAAACGTGTACAAATTAAAACAGAATTTGATGGCAACGTAATCAGCATAAACAAATTAGGGGCCGATTTCGACACTGAAAATAGCAACGTCCGCCCTCCCCATGCGAGGCTTCGATTGATGCGTGTTGTTTCAGCCGACGCTTCCGCGGGGTGAACACGGGATTGTGCCGTAATAACTCACCCGTGATTCGCTTAACTTTGTTTTCGCTTCTCAACCCAGGGACTATCATGCCTGTCTTTAACCTATACATACACACTGCATGAGTTCAAGACACGCGAAGATAATGCATTAGCGAATGTACGATGATGTATGTAGCTAGCTAGAATGCAGTCTTCAAGGGAATGCTGAAATACTAAACTTATTGGAAAAAATAATTTATAAAAGTTTCTAGTGAAAACATAATTTATAAAAGTTTCTAGTGAGAACCAACCCCTTCCGATACACCCGCCGCTCCTGAGGAATAAGGGAGGGGGGGGGGTATGAAAGTATAAAAATAAATACATTATTACAGGTGGAGGATTGCAATGCCAGATTCAGGATGATTGTTTGACAGGGAGGGGAGGTACACTAAGTCTTGCTATATAGGTTTCTTACGTCATTAACACGCACCGAGACAGAGAGGGGTGGAAATAAAGGTACATTTTTTGGCCGGATAGAGGCACACGAGCTATATTAAAATGTTTGTGTTTGTGCATCAAATTATAGCAGATTTGGTTCCGAAGGGGGAGGGGTAAGGCCCCATCAACCCTTAACTTTACAACTTTGATATTGAAGGCAGCCTATAGAGCTTGGAATACGGGTCCAATGATGAATATTTTAAAGCCTCCCTGTACGTCGAAAACATATCTGTCATTGCTCAATCTATATATCGCTGTTATCAAATTATAGTTGGATATAAATATTCATGCTTTATTCACTTGCCTTTAATTGATTAGGGCCTCACCAGTTACTTCATTATTTTATTCAAATGTGTCTATCTTCCTGTTTCTTCTTTTACACCTTTTTACACCAATGTCATCTCCTTTTTTATATTGACTGACAGGATGAGAGAAATCAAGTTATGACGACAAGTCTGTGGGTGAGACAGGTAGGATGAACAGGCACTATTTATATTTTTATCAATTTATAATGATATGAATTGTAACTAGTTAATCTACATAATATGTTTACTAGGTGGAATAATAACCGCTTTCCTACAAGATTTATAAATTATATTAACACCCATACCGGTACAAATCGAACAAGGAATTATCGTTGATACTATAATGAAACACGTATTAGATGGATATTGTAAAGCCACTCCATTTTTCTTTTTCCCGACAAGTTAACAATTTTGGTCGTAGTTTCTCCATGACATCTATCCTCAGGGGGCACAATGATAACTCTGCATTCGCCTCTCACTAATCAAATAGCAAGAAAATAAATAAACAAATTAGAGAAAGGAAGGAGATGAAAATCACCCCTCCTGTGATACCCTTTCCCTTATCGGTGGGTTCTTTAATTCTTATTTCATCCACTGAAAGTGATGTCAATGCCCCCTCAGTGACTAGACTCATCCAACATCACTGCCCATAATTTCATATCTGTTGTTTATTTGTTGTTTCAGCGATGGGAAGACTACCGTCTTGTCTGGGACCCTGCCGACTATGGGAACATCACAATGGTTCATATCCCTATCTTTCTACTCTGGAAACCCGACATTGTGCTCTATAACAAGTATGTATTCTTCATTTTGGCAGATATTGCATAGTATAATAGATATAACAAATCTATTTCAGTATAATAAAGACTACCATCAATATAATACCTGTTCTCACTCTAAATTCCATTTTCCATTAACACTTAATCAATCAACTCTCATTGCATTTAAATCTGCTGGTCCTCGAATATGGAATATCCTCCCTTCTGAATTGTAATCTCCAGCACTAATGTTACTTCATTTAAAACCAAACTCAAACGTTCAATAATAACTACCTATATCAAATAAACATGTAATTTCATCTCTTCTCCCTACGTTTTCCTATTTCCCCTTACCTGTATGTTTAGTGTTTAATGTTTTAATGGTTTTTTTTTTTTTTAAACTAAGTTTGTTTGTATCTCATGTTTATGCTATGTAGAGATAGATAAATAAATGGTATTTTATTGCATCTTTCATGAATGGCAATTTCACAACGGAATTGCACATGAATTACACGAATTGGATATATACATTGTAAAGAAACTTACATAACATTTAGTTAAAAATTATTTAAACGTGTCACGTTACTACTGCCTAAATACCATAAACAATTAAAAAACACTTAGTGAACATAATTCCTACCATAGAAAAAAGAAAAAGGGTATAAATATAATTACATGCCAACATAATATGGACTACTGATTAAGACAAATTTCTTTATGTATTGGGGGCCCATTAATCAAGCTTTGGCTTTTAGGGGCATTCTGACCATTTACACTGTATCAATAATGTTCATATACGCATGATTTGTAAACTGATTTGATTTTAAATGGTTTGATAAAACGAAATTGAAATTGAAAAATTTTATAAGTGGAAACATCAATTCGAGATATTCCTTTAGGAATGTCAATAATGATCATACACGCATGATTTGTATACTGTTTTGATTTTAAATGGTTTAATAAAACGAAATTGAAATTTAAAAATTGTATAAGTGAAAACATTAATTCGAGATATTCCTTTAGGATTGTTATTTGATTTCGAATGAGAAAAAACAAAAGCTCTCCGTTACTTTAATAACATTTAACGTGCTCAAGAATGAATCAGGGTTCAGCTATCAGTGTCTTTAACTCATGCCTTGTGCAAAATTACAATTTGCAACATTTTGTCAGGACAAATTCGAAACAGTAGTCAGTCGTAACAGCTTCACAAACAAAGACGTCAAGAAAAAAATACATTAGCAATGACGTTTATAGTTCGCACAAAAGTTTGACACAGAATATTCAAACTTCTTTCACCAATATTCGACAGGGACTGCATTTTGGCTCTGTCACTGAAAATTCCAGATCATTCATTAATTTGGAAAATCAGGAGCACTGTGTGTTACTGTATCTCCATAAAATAACTGTGTGAGACGTTAACTGTTGACCTATCGTATACAATTTTATTGTCAGTGTTGGAGGTTCCTACGCCATTACCATGCTGACCATGACTCAGGTCTATCCCAACGGCACCGTGGACTGGTTCCCACCCGCCGTCTACCGAAGTTCCTGCCCCATCAACATCCACGACTTCCCCTTCGACGAACAGCGATGCCCCCTGAAATTTGGATCCTGGACCCATGATTATAGCAAGATCGACCTGCAACCCATCTCGGAGTTCGTGGGTCTCGAGCGGTTTTGGGAAAACCAGGAATGGGACATAGCCGAGACACCAATCGAGAGGCACAAACTCCAGTATCCTTGCTGCGATACCGAAACCTACGTTGACCTGACCTTTACGTTCGTCTTGCACCGGAAGTCGCTGTTCTACGTCGTGACCTTTGTTCTGCCCTGCTGCATGATAGCGTTTCTCACCATCTTCGTCTTCTACGTACCGTCCAATTGTGGTGAGAAGGTGAGGATAAAAGGATTCGATATTTAATCGACCATAAAGCTAAAGTATCCTATTTAATCAAAATGTGAAGAAAAAACGCAATCGAAATGGGGCCTCGTATGCGCAATGGTTGGAGTCATTTTGATTGCGTCATTTACTTCCCAATCACTCTAGTGAAGGCAATTAGCTCATACGCCAATAATTAAAGAAATGTTGGCACTGTCCATTTGCAACAACTTTTTGTACGACTCCACTCTCACGTGGTGCGCCGAAGACCACATCAGTCGTTGACGCAGTTCTCGGTTATTGAATAATGTCTTATATACAACGAGCATATTCGATAAATTGACACTGGCTACTTTGATTAATTGCACTTAATCAACCCAATGAAGCAAATTATTTCATGCGTTATCAATGCAATGCAATGTTTGCGCTATGCATGTTGCATTCATTAAATGAACGACGTCACTGTAACACTGTGCGGCAAGGACCGCTTCAGTCATTGACGCAGTCCTACAGTTTATTTGACACTGACAACTTTGATGATTATTATGCCCGTTGCGCACAGCGCCATTGTACCAGATTGCGTCAAAGACCTAATTGGCAAGTCCCATGTCTAAAAAATGACACCTCGTTTTAAATTTAAAAGTGTAAATGATTTGTTACTAAAGATCGTCTCGTCTTGTTTCATTTTCTTCCTGATCACCAGGTAACGCTCTGCATCTCCATCCTCCTCGCCCTCATCGTGTTCCTGCTCCTGATCGCTGAGATGATCCCAACGACCGCAGGCTCGATCCCGCTCATAGGCATCTATCTCCTCTTCTCTATGGCCATGGTTAGCGTCTCCATTACCGTCACCGTCATCATCATCAATCTCTTCCACCGATCGGCCCTGACGCATACCATGCCCACCTGGGTCAAGATGGTGTTCATTGACTGGTTGCCGCCGTACCTTCACATGAAGAGACCAGAGAACTACAAGTCCTATTACCCACAGGCGGATCAACAGGAGGTGGACCATAGCAACAATGTGCACCTTACTAGAATGGTATGACCGATAAAATGTATCACAAGATACTGCGCTTATAAAAGATTTACAGATTGAATTTTTCTTTGTAAAATTGCATAATAGTTAACGCGTCAACGTTAAACTCACACACCCAGTTATCGCCCTTCTGACGAGGTGACGAATATTTTCAGATTTATACAGTCTCACAAATCAGTGAGACTGATGGTGACTTACTGAGATGTCTCTAAGCGCTTTACAGAATTACCCCGGTAATAAGATTCAATACTTGCCCTCACACACTGTGTGCACAATCTCCACTCCCTGGGGAGAATTCCAATGACGAATATTCTCCCAATGAGTATTGTAAGCGTCTCTTTTGTAGGTATGTGTCGACGCACTTTGAATTTTTTCCTTTTTTATGAACTCCAATTTCATCTGTACAATTATTTTCTTCACCTGCAGATGTACGGTCGTAACTCGGACACGGACCGGCAGTGCTTCAACCGTCATCCCTACCTCCGGGGAGGTTGCGGCACTGGGTCGGACGGGCTCCCCAACCTGCACAACCTCGGCATGGACAACGAGTGGCAGACACACGGCCACGAGACCGAAGAGGAGATGCTCATGGATGCTAACATTGATCTCAAGGGGCTGAGGGATAACGGCAAGACACCGGCTAGACTCAAAGAGGGGCTGGAGTATCTCAATTACATCGTCGAGAGGACCAAAGATGCCGATAAAGACCATAAGGTAATGATCTCCTTTTTTCTCATAGTGCATTTTGGTCAGTCTTGTTTCTGTAGACGAATGGGGTGGACTGTATGTGAACCACGATTGAAAATGCCTGTCGACATATTGGACAACCCTTATAGATTTTTACAGACTTGCCGGCATTTTAGCTTTGAATTTTGTCTTCTCATTTTTAATACACGCCAGTTGTTAAAAATATGATTCTTGCAACAAAGTTTGATATGGTTTCGATTTTGTTCCTTTTCCTTTTATCGCTTGGAGTCTTATAAAGGAATCGAGACAAAAGCTTGAAAGTGTAAATCCGTCAATATTCTGCTTGTTACCCTTACTGTTCCATCTATACTTCTTTGTACTGTCTAGGTCCAAGCAGAATGGCATTACGTTGCCATGGTAATAGATCGGATATTTCTCTGGATCTAAATCTTCATCGTTCTGACTGGAAGTATGGGCATCTTCCTCTATTCTCCGTTGCTATGGGAGACCAGTGATGTCCACATAGCCGTTCCGTGGGAGAAACCTATCGAAGTCAACAGGACCGAATATCTAAATTCACTGTAAGCAAAACTAGTAGGAATATAATATTTTTAAATTATTTCACTTTACGATATATACCAAACCGAGGGTAATTTTATAAAGATAAAAGATTGTAATCCCCCTCATAACATGATCAACATTTTGTTCATTTTTCGTTTCCATTTCGAATTTTGTGTCTCTCATCTATTGATGTCGGTTATCTTTGTGTCCCTATTTCGAATTGCAATAAATTTTGTGCAATGGCATCAATAAGCTCTTATTTATTACTTGACAGAATTACGACATTATAAGGCAAAAACGATTTTGGCCCATGTTTCAATTCCTGAGATAAGATGGATGCGATGTAACGCCGTTCCGGCTCTTGGTAGAAGTCCATCTCAAAATTTAACTCTTCCTGGAAATGTAATTATGTTCTTTCAAACAAAATCCATTTAACTGGCTTTTATCATGCCTGTTTTTGGTTCAATTTCTATTTGCATTTTCTGCAGAGGAAAGATGTGAAGTATTCGAAAGGATACTCTAATCCATCCCTCCATTCTTGTACCAGCCAACATTATTACCATGGTGACGGTCAAATGGACGACACTGCGTGTTGGAGGACATCGCGTTTCATTATAATCTTTCTTCACGATAATTGATTGTTGAAAGAAAAGCGCCTTAAAAATTATTTTTATTATACCGTAATTATGACTTATCCAATGATCCCTATGGTCTCAATATTCATTCATATTTATGTTTTTGTCGAAATTTATTTTCTGTAGAAGACCGAGTTTCAGATATGTACAATAAACAGTAGCTGTGTAGAATGTTACTCATTTGTGGTATTACCCTTTAATTTTCACTTATTATTTGTGGTTGAGTTAAATTGGCGATAAATGAAAATTTACAAGCATCTTACATAGCCTATTATACGTGTTGTGTTCTTCTGTGCCTGTATTCAGGTTGTAATGTGATTGTAATGACAAGATTAAGCCCTTTCACCGTATTCACCAAGTTTGAATAGCCTCATTAGAAGAAGAAAAAAACCGTTGTTACTACTCCAAATCTAGCCCCGTGGATACTCATTTAGAATATAATACAATTATTTTTGTGTTTCATTAAGCAAATTCATGTAGATTTTGAGGTAGCTCTTTTGTGGCTTACTCTCATTTTTATTTTGTTTACTGTAAACATCATGATTACATAAGGTTTATCAATATTAACGTTGTAATTGATTGAGGGTGCAGGAAGCTAGTATTCTATTTTTGTAAAAATTTGAGACTCAATGAACGTTACACTAATTTTGTGTAGTACCCCTTCAGCCGACGTTTGTGTAATTTATTAAACGAAAAATCAACCAAACTAAAATATACATGTATTACAGCTGATGAGATGAATAGTTTGGTGTGGTTATATACTTTGCATTTCAATCAGTTGAAGTATAGAAAGAGATGATCGGTACTAAATCAAAAAAATAGCAACGAAGACAGATCCCCATACCCCCTCAAAAAAAAGGAGAAAGAAGCGATTTACTCTGTTGAGGACAAGACGAAACGCTTGAGTATGTCTGTTTTTTGTTGGTATTTTGGACATATTATAAGTGTAACCTCGAATTCCTAATCATATCGGTGCAAAAAATTACTTAGTCTTGCACAAAATAGACGTTGCAGTGTTTCTATCATTATTATAGAACAAGTCATTGTTAATAATCTTACCTTTATGTTGTGAACATAAAGCGTGGTGCCAAATGTTGCTGAATATTTCTCGATCATCTAATTTTGTATTGTTTACTTTTATATGGTGCATATAAGAACAGTATTCAGGCAATTTAAACAAATGCTGTACTTGACTTTCTTTATATCGTTTAGCTTACTCCGTCACGAACGTGCCGACTACCTTTCCATTTTATTCCATTTCCCATTGTGGGGATAACACATTGTGAAATTTACCTGTAGAAATATATGTTATGATAACTCTTTAACCAATAATTAAAAACGAAACAAAACAACAAACTAACAAACAAACCAATCACGTTGCAATTATTATCCAGGCTTAAAAATTATTTTGCGAACATTATCCAACCTGAAGTTCGGTCGAACGTGACCGATAAATATAGTACCGTGTGATTATCGGAACTCATTTACTGTAGAATTTGATATAAATGTTGATAAGTATGGTAACTTAAAGTACAGTAATCTGTTTTGTATAATCACCAAAACTCAAACATACATTATCGTGATAGATTATTTAGAAAGTCGCACATAACGAGTTACAGAGAGTCGACCCATCCCAATTAATATTTTTTGTTCAACAACGAAACTTACATTGAGAATCTGAGATATCCTTATGTAAAAAAGTGATAACTTATACTCAACTTTGCTGTAACTGCTTTACATTCAAATATATGTAGTTTTGATATTGGTGGTGTGACATGAATTGATTATATACTCTGTAGAAAATGATATAACTATTAAATTTATCATTTAACAATGTTGTTTTTGCTATGTGATGAGAACAATGAAAGAAGATGACGTACTTATATGGTTACGAGGATAATATGAGAATTATGATGTTTATTATTTTATGATAACTGTTAATGTGGACAGTGATGATGAAGATGATGATAATGATGATAACGATGAATATGAATATATTGGAGGCAATGATGGTAATGATGATGATGGAGATGATGATGGTGATAATGATGATGACGATGATGGTGATGGTGATGATGATGATGATGGTGATGATGATGATGATGGTGATGATGGTGATGATGATGATGATGATGATGATGATGATGGTGATGATGATGATGATGGTGATGATGGTGATGATGATGACGATGATGGTGATGATGATGATGACGATGGTGGTGATGATGGTGATGGTGATGATGGTGATGACGATGATGGTGATGATGATGACGACGACGATAATGGTGATTAAATTGCAGATTCTTCCATGTGGAAGTGGAAATGCTAAAAAGGGGGGAAATAAAACTATCATGGGTTCTTTTTTTAAATCTCAATGCCACTCGTAATGAATATCATTATATCAAATCTTATCTTCTCTAGATAAAAAATAGGCCTACTAAAACAATGACGGATGCTATTGACAAACAAGAGGGAAGATTTATAATAAACCAATTAATTGGGGGGGGGGGTACCGTGACGATAGATTGGAGAGTAAAAAGAATACTTAAACCTCTCTCCCTTTTGCCCAGGCCGCACATCTCTTTCTCAGTCCCCTAGTTAGATCAATTGAAAATAGATAATTCCTCTTCTTATTTCCTTTACTGCCCGTCCTTCCATAAAAAACTTTACTCCTCATCCCATTTAATTCTCCCAACTCTCCTTCTTCTCCAGTATCACCCCCCCC
>BEXV01000110.1:246628-268334 GCA_003118195.1 Hemicentrotus pulcherrimus
GAGGGGGGGTGTTTCAAAATAGGGGTGCGCCTTATATACAGATTTTGGCTCGCAAGGTCAAAGGTCATGGCTCATTATGTATGCAAAAAGAGCTTGTGATCACAATTTCATTAGAACTGATGTATGACCATCAAACTTAAGATATGTAGGTATCTTGCAGAATCAACGAACCAATTAGATTTTAGGGTCATGAGGTTAAAGGTCAAAAGTGGTGGGGCTCATTATGTATGCAAAAATAGCTTGTGATGGCATTATCTAAGAACCTGTTAATGGATTACAATAAAAAATGAATTCTAAAAATTGCCTCTGGTTAGGCCGTTTGTAAAAACGCTCGTGGCGGAGGCATCATTTTCAACTGCGCGCAGTCGGAAGATCCATCTAGTCTCAAATGCTTTTGACATTGTAAAGAGTGCTTTCTTTTTCATTGAAGCTCCTTGGGCTTGCAAAAGAAAAAAAAAACAGTATATATATGAGGTAATTTGATATACTGTTTGTAGTCATTATTTTGATAAAAAGTCTTGGATAATATATGTCACTGAAAATTGTAAATACATGCAAAAACCTTGATAGAAAAGACACCTGCCTATAATGAATGCCCTCCTTTTTTCCCCTTGAGGAAAGTACTGTACTGTACGTGTTAAGTACTGTGGAATCCTGTATTGACATTTCAGGAGGAATAGAATAACCATCCACTGTTTCTATTCCACAAACACTAATGTTCTGTAAATTGCACTTTATTTCTTTATCCCAAGGTGGTCCAAGCAGACAGATGTTGGCATCACTCACTTTAGGTCTGGTATGAGTCACGATGAAGATCAGCTCATTCCCAATCTCTACCGCTACATCCAGCCTTGGGAGAGTGAGTTCATAGACTCACAGAGAGTGTGGGCTGAGTATGCACTCAAGAGACAGGAGGCTAATGCTCAAAACAGGTGAGTGTGAGAGATGGACTTTCCTCTCATTTCTATCATGAAAGAAATTTTGTCTGTAACTAGTATGAAACACAATCTCTACAGATACATCTAAATCTGAGAGATGAAATTCATTGCCTAAAGAAACAGGTTTATGCCCAGCTATGAAAGAGATGAATTTTCATTGGAGGTATTATTTTGTACTATCAAGAATTGCAATGAACGAGTCTTCCTGTAAATCGACACTGTTGTGAATAATGAATGATTGTTTTCATATGATTTCTGGATTATAAATGTGGAGCTCTTGCCTGAATAGTCGTAAGTCAAGTTCAAGAATATCAACAGATAGTACAAATTTATTTAAAAAAGTGTTTTCTGACCTGCCCTGTTCTTTTCCTCACCAGACGTCTGACTCTTGAGGATCTTGAAGACTCCTGGGATCGTGGTATCCCTCGTATCAACACTCTGTTCCAGAAGGACAGGCACACCCTGGCCTATGATAAGGGCTGGAGGGTCAGGACTGACTTCAAACAGTTCCAGGTAAGAGACTTAAAAGTAGCGTCATCTTCTGGGAGAACCAGGGGGGTGTTTCATAAAGCCTTTTTTCAATGACAAATTGGTGACAAATCCGCTGATAACCAATCAGAAGCAAGGATTTCAGTAGCTTGTAACAGTAGCATGTAACTTGGTATTGATATTAAGTTTTATGAAACAGGGCCCAGAAGGGTATAAACTTGCTTCCTTTCATGCAGAGTGAAGGCCATTCTGGCTCTCCAGAGATGATACATAGTAGTAACTGCGTCAGTGCTTTAGATATTTCAACCTTGTGAAGAGGTGGTTTTGAGATATTACAGAGAGAAGGTAAGGACTTGCTACTAGTTCAATGATATTGTTGGGACAGAGTTGAAGAGTTGTAGCCTTGTGCATTTCCCTTATAACAGTTTCTGCACTTCATGTTGTTAATGCTCGTCTCGATAACGATTCATCTGATTAAAATCATAAAATAGAAGGAGAGGATTGGTGCAGGTTTGAAGAAATGCATTTGCAGGTATCTACAGTCCCAGCCTACCTGATGCTGTGTACTGTTCGATGCAATGCTAAAGTAACCTCAGTGAATGCATCGTTGGATGATAAGGGCTTACCAATACCCATATCATCCTGGAAAAAGACTGAGACACTATAACACTCTGCCCTAAATCAGTTTGTGATCTGGCTAACAAAAATTAACATTCAAAAATTATGTTTTGTGGTCAGGACTTGTATTTTATATAAAGTTTGTATAATCAAATCAATACAAATATGTATATTTACCCATCAGGTCCTGAAGCAGAATCCCTTTTGGTGGACTCACCAGCGCCACGACGGTAAGCTGTGGAACCTGAACAACTACAGAACAGACATGATCCAGGCTCTAGGAGGAGTGGAAGGCATCCTGGAACACACCCTCTTCAAGGGCACCTACTTCCCAACATGGGAAGGTCTCTTCTGGTGAGTATTTGGCAAGAAAGGAGATGTCATCTTAATTTTCAATCAAGATATCGGCAGTCACGGCCTAGTGCTTACAATTTTACAGGCTCTATAAATATATCTTTGGTATCTGAAATGAAGACCTGAATTAAAAGATATTTTCAACCATTTTCGATAAACAGTTGCTTTCAGATTGGGCACTGTTGAAAAGGGGCTTGTTCCTTTAATTTCAGGATCCCTGTTTGAATCCCGACCATTTGCTCATGATCTTTGCAGATATTCATATTTATACCTCTTGTCACCTTGCTGCCAGAAGCACTGTTAGTTGGAGGCATCATTATTTTCAGTTTTTTCCCTTTCCCCACATGAGTGGTTACCTCACCAAATCCCAGAATATAGCTTTGAAGTGTAGTAGCACTTAAACCAAAGTCAACTTTTAAGATATCTATCTCTTCTTGACCTTCTACAGGGAGAAGGCCAGTGGATTTGAGGAATCCATGAAGTACAAGAAGCTGACCAACGCTCAGAGATCCGGTTTGAACCAGATCCCCAACAGAAGATTCACACTCTGGTGGTCACCTACCATCAACAGGGCTAACGTAAGTCTTGGCACTCTTTGCCTTTCCTTGATGTCACAAAAAGCTATGAAAAATAGAACACCCTAGGTTACACAACAAAAGTCAGGTCTATAGGTGTGCTCTGTGATAGTTCTACAGATGAACCTTTGTTTGCAGCCCGCAGGAAGGCCATTACTGCCATTGACAAAACAAAGCGTTCTGGCAGGTAGCTGACATGTTAGTTAAATCAGGAATGACAAATGGACCTCCATTTTATATCCCAGTATGGTTTGGGGAATATTTATGAGGTTCAGACTGGATAAACTATGCTCAGCAGCCTAATCCATTGCCAAATCCTTTTTATTAGGAACCAGAGCACAATAACACTGAGTTCCTATAGGACATATATTTATTCAGATGGTCATATCTCAGCCAATACTTTATTGGTTTTCGACATTCAGACCTTATTTTAGATGCTCTTTCGGAAAATGAAGAAAAAATTGAAAAGTTTAAAAAAAATTGATTTTTATGATGTCACAGCTTCGGTACTCTATATTCTTCAAAGCTCTTAATGATCACTTGTGTTTCTCTCTTTATAGGTGTATGTGGGTTTCCAGGTGCAGCTTGATCTGACGGGTATCTTCATGCACGGCAAGATCCCAACCCTCAAGATCTCTCTCATCCAGATCTTCAGGGCTCATTTGTGGCAGAAGATCCATGAGAGTGTGGTCATGGACTTGTGTCAGGTAAGTCAAAACAGAGGGAACCAGTAACTTAATCATGACCTGTCTGATGATCTTTTAAGGGGTTGTATCTCAAAGCTGTCAGAAGTCTAACTTCTTGGACATCCCATTAAAACCTGTGTTATATAATTAGCTCGCATTTCTACAGGATGTCCACAAACAGACTTGAGATGGTTTAACAAACTGGCCCCAGATGATAATTCTGTCTATTAAAACAAGATTTTGAGACCTAAGCAGGTAAGCACTATCTATTTATTCAGGTTAATGTTGTTGTGGACATATGACTGGAATTAATGACTTTGAATCAATCCCATCCATGGGGCTCGTGATGTTTTGAAAAACAGCAATCATGTGCCATGCTCATGGGGACTAGGGGATGTTGAATGCCATGGTGATTGAATTCATCCTGCAGTGAGCATATCTATAGGAACACTCTACAGGAAATAGATAAATATAAACATAGGTATGTAGGTATGATTCTCTAAATGCCATCTATACAGTTTCTATAAAGTTTTGGGTAACGATGGCCAGTTATATATCATATAATTATTTCCCTGGTTATGTTTCCTAGGTGTTTGATCAAGAGCTTGATGCCTTGGAGATTGAGACTGTCCAGAAGGAAACCATCCATCCCAGGAAGTCCTACAAGATGAACAGCTCCTGTGCTGACATCCTTCTCTTCGCTGCTTACAAGTGGAATGTCTCAAGACCTTCCCTCCTTGCTGATACCAAGTAAGTCCGAGGGACAAAGTTCTGGAGAACATTTACATGAGTACTTACATTCATGTGGGGTTCTGGTGAAAGGAATCATTAACCTTTCTCTTACATATTGAACATTTTCAGACCCTCAATCTTGGCCAATACCTAGTAAATAATCAATACTCTTTACTTGTCTAGTCATGATGAAAGAAACCCTTATTACTTTCATTTTGGACATTATATGATAATTATGCATTCTTTGTGTTCAAATATTAACTAAGATACTTTTTAATAAAGGATTTGAATGCAAAATCACTGGGAACAAGCAGAATTTAAAAAGTAGAGAAGTACTCATTGTGTATGCAGAGTATGCAACCAACTACTAAACTGCACTTTTTACCATAAATGAAATCTTCATGGGAGATGGGATTGCAGTAATCAATCATCTTGTCTTTCCATTCAACAGGGATACCATGGACAGCACCACAACCCAGAAGTATTGGATCGACGTCCAACTGAGATGGGGTGACTATGACTCCCACGATGTGGAGCGTTACGGCAGGGCCAAGTACCTGGACTACACCACAGACAACATGAGTATCTACCCCTCACCCACTGGGCTTCTCATCGCAATCGACCTGGCCTACAATCTACACAGGTGGATTAATAACCTGATTTTATTTAATCCTTTTCATGTAAATTATTTGAAACTTGATTATGTACTCTAAATTCTCAAGTTCATTTGTTTGCATTTTCACAAATTTGTTTCGTAAAGATAAGTCTGAAAACACAATTTCTTACAATATACATGTCCTCTCCAGGATACTAAGACAGTGAAAGACATTCATGTAATTAACTAATGCAAGCTTAGTATTGCTCCTATGGAAATATATGTATTGTTCAATAAAGAGTGTAGATTCATGTCATTATGATGATGATGTAGTGTAAAAGATAAAGTATGAAAATCTCTTTTGAAGGTGCAAGCAAATTGAAAAAATGGGGTATAAATAGATGCCTTGAAACCTTATAGAAATGTATCCAGAATCCATGAAATCAAGTCTCATGAATATTTGTTTTCTTTCTTCCTTTAATTTGTTACAGTGCATTTGGTAACTGGTTCCCTGGTTGCAAGCCCCTGATCCAGCAAGCCATGGCCAAGATCATGAAGGCAAACCCCGCCCTCTATGTTCTGAGGGAGAGAATCCGCAAGGGTCTTCAGCTCTACTCCTCAGAACCCACTGAGCCGTACCTGTCATCCCAGAACTATGGAGAACTCTTTTCCAATCAGATCATCTGGTTCGTGGACGACACCAACGTCTACAGGGTCACCATTCACAAGGTAAGAGACTAGGGGACATGTGGATTTACATCCTATCTGAGAGGTTGGGTATTCAATGAGTTATACTTTACTTAAGGGTACGCCATTGCTTGCTTGCTAGGTGATCACAGCTTTCTATTTACTGCTATCTGTAGATATACCAACTTTGTTTAAACCCGAGTCTGTTGGTTTTGAGACCACTGCATTGATTGAGAGCCATCTCCAATCAAAATCCTCAGATTCTTGAAGGATACCAATGTATCCAGATTTTCCAAGTGGTATAATAGGCCTTTGAATTCCAAGCCCTGTATGAGAGACGAAAGTCTTGCCACTTTTCTCATGGTCAAATCCACACTGACTTGGTTTGTCTACGCTTAGCCTCCTGATTTCAAGACTGCTGCTCAAGAGTTGAGCTGTGACAACTAACTAAACAGAATCATCCAAATATTATTAATATGTTCAAATTTAAATCATTACATAGACAGGTATAGCTCTGTGGGTTTTCCTTCATGTTCAATACAAACCTTTTTTTACCATCATGTCCCATCATCTTGTTCAAGATTCATTCACAGATGTTCAAAGATTGTTTCCTTTTAAATGCTTTACATATGTTGTAATGACTACCAGAACTAAAGAAGTACAAGAAGTCCATTATTCTCTTTCTATTCTTTTGTTTAGACCTTTGAAGGTAACTTGACCACCAAGCCCATCAACGGGGCCATCTTCATCTTCAACCCTAGGACCGGTCAACTCTTCCTCAAGATTATCCACACCTCCGTGTGGGCTGGACAGAAACGTCTTGGTCAGGTAATCATTGGTCACCCTATCTCTTACCATTGTCACATGTTTATGACAATACAGACCATACAGGATAGTCTGATGAAAAGTACCATGGAGAGTTAAGCTCTTCCAAATTCAGGAGGCTGGGACTCTTTAATTCTGTGTGCAACAGTGGACAGGACAACTAACTGGATATGCATTATTTCAGGTGCTGGCTAAGATATTATTCACTGTCAATCACATCAAATAAAGGACAGATATCAATGGTCTGTAATATTGAATCTGTGTTTATTTCATTTTATTTTGTAAGACTTCATTTCCAAAGATCACATGCATTGTCAAAAGATCTTCAAACCTCCATTCATGTTACTTCCATTATCATTCACATTGCAGCTAGCCAAGTGGAAGACTGCTGAAGAAGTGGCTGCTCTGATTAGATCCCTGCCCGTTGAGGAACAACCCAAGCAGATCATTGTCACCAGGAAAGGCATGTTGGACCCTCTAGAGGTAAGACCACACATGATTACCCCCAAACCTGACAATTCAAGGGATTTGAAATACTGTTTGCTCTGTATATATGAATGGTGTCTGGGCTAGAGTGGAAGAAATTTGATAAGCATTTGCTTTTTGGTTGATCTGTGCCTCTGATAGTGTTGCTCCTTGGAGTGTATTGTACAGTTGTGTTATACTTTTGTGAAATTTACCTTCACTTTTCTGTAAAGACTTCAATACTTGTTTCACTGGACTTTACTTCATGACTATCATGTCGATATATATGTATCATTATTTAATATGTACCTCTCTCTTGTCTCTATCTTGTGCTTCTGGTTAGTTTTCTTGATCAAGGGCAGTACATTATGTCTGCTCTTTCAGGCTTTCGATATGTACACAACTATTACATGTATCATATGTGGACACTAACGTGGCATCTATTTATTTTTACCACACTTTTGATATGCACCCCACCTCTCCTCTATTCAGGTTCATTTGCTGGATTTCCCCAACATCGTGATCAAGGGCAGTGAGTTGCAGCTTCCCTTCCAGGCTTGCCTCAAGGTAGAGAAGTTTGGAGACCTCATCCTCAAGGCCACCGAGCCTCAGATGGTGCTCTTCAACCTCTATGACGATTGGCTCAAGACCATCTCCTCCTACACAGTAAGTCCAAGCTGACAATTGCGTAAGGGCTACCAGCTATTTAGTGTGAGAAATGGTGTATTTACTGGTTTGAGGGTCATAGGTGAAACTATATGGTGATTTTCCTGCTTAGCTTTTCTGAGTAATTAAGAATATCCCCCAGCCAAATGGCACTTGTGATTTGATGTTTATTGACAGCCCGACCTTGAGGGTTTCAAGACCTCTACTATATCCGCTCCACCCTCACACTCCCTCATCAATCCTCTCTTTCTCTTTTCTACAGGCCTTCTCTCGTCTAATCCTGATCCTGAGGGCGCTACACGTCAACAATGACCGCACCAAGGTGATCCTGAAGCCAGACAAGACCACAGTGACCGAGCCCCATCACATCTGGCCTACCCTGACCGATGAGGAATGGATCAAGGTGGAGGTTGCACTCAAGGATCTCATCTTGAATGACTATGGAAAGAAGAACAAGTGAGTGATTATATTAAATTGACAATGGGAATTGACATCCTTTAAGGTTTGAAGAGGCATGGCAATTTAAAACATATCTCAAGGCCAGTAAAAGTAATGAAATGAGGCAAATTATCAGAAGTCATGGGAAATCAGTACGTTGTTTAATGTTTAATTATGTATGATTTATGTGGTGACGTCTGACTTAGTGATTTCATAGTCACAGAGTAGAAGATATTTGTAAGTTCCCAATTTTATGTGGTGTGGCATGTCCTGCACAATTTCATTTGAGTAAGATTCAGGAATTTTTTCGCCCCAATTTATTCTAGAAATTTATTTGTTGCTTGATACAAGTTTTAAGCTAGATTGTCCTAAAGTGCAGTTTCAATACAAGAAATCAAGTTTGCTTTTTGATCAGAATATTTGATATCCATCTCAATTAAATCATGTTTGATTAAATTTTCAGTGTGAACGTGGCCTCTCTGACACAGTCTGAGATCCGTGACATCATCCTGGGTATGGAGATCTCAGCTCCATCCCAGCAACGTCAACAGATTGCAGAGATTGAGAAACAGACCAAGGAGCAGTCTCAGCTCACAGCAACCACCACTAGGACAGTCAACAAACATGGTGAGTGCAACATTGATAGAAACTAGAGTGGTATTGGTCATCAGTGGCATTTTGTGGAAGGGGGGCATAAAAAAAGAGGGAAACGGGTAAAGGACAAGAAAAAAACACAACATGTAATAGGATCCCATACCCGAACTCAGATTTCCTTGTTAATATAAATATTATTTTGGGGCTTTTGCCCTTCCAGTGATGCCAATGCCCAAAACAGTCATCATGGGTTATTATGCAGCTTTTGACAATATTATTCACAATGTTTATGCCTCCGCAACGAAGTAGCAGGAGGCATTATGTTTTTGGGTTGTCCGTCCGTCTGTACGTCCCTTTCTCATGATCGCGTTATCTCAAGAACCGATTGATGGATTCCTGCCAAACTTTGGTCATGTTTGTATGATGCAGAGCCAATGAACTGATTAGATTTTTGGGGTCATGAGGTTGAGGGTCAAAGGTCATGGGCCCATTATGTATGCAAAAATAGCTTGTGATTGCATTATTAGAACCGATAGACAGACTACCATCAAACTCGAGACATGTATGTATATTGCAGAGCCAATGAACTGATTAGATTTTAGGATCATGAGACATGAGGTCAAAGATCAAAGGGTTGTACATGTATATGAAAAAAAAGCTTGAAATCACAATATTATGAGAACCTGTTTACCTGATTATAATCAAACTTCAATTTAAAAAATTGCTTCTGTTTTGGTTGTAAAATGGCTCTATGGCGGAGGCACAATTTTCATAATCCATCTAGTATTCCACCTATATTAAAAAAACACATTTGCTAGATAGTGTGACTTTCAGACATAAGGATGGCTTTCTTTGACTGATTATTCATGAGGAATATTTGAAATACCTCTAAGAAGTTCTGAATGTCTGATTGCGTGTACGTTGCCTGTACAAAGTTATTGAAGATGCTAGTTATACAGTTACTTAGTTTACTGATATAGATACAAGACCAGTAAAACTGCTCTATGGTGGACGCTTTATTGTCGACCGCGCGCAGTATAAGATCATCTAGTTTTTCTATGTCACATATTAAAATTTTTGTTCCAAATCTGGTTGAGTCTTCAATACTTGGATCTATTTCCTTCATACAGGTGACGAAATCATCACCTCCACCACCAGCAACTACGAGACGTCAACATTCTCCTCCAAGACGGAATGGCGTGTGAGGGCCATCTCTGCCACCAACCTCCATCTGAGGACCAACCACATCTACGTGTCTTCTGATGACATCAAGGAGACCGGCTACACCTACATCCTGCCTAAGAATGTCCTCAAGAAGTTCATCATCATCTCTGACTTGAGAGCACAGGTGAGTAGGTCTTTCTTTTCATAGGTTGAGGTAATTGTTTACTTTTTGTCTTGGATGTCATAATCTACAATGATTAAACATAAAATAAATTTCTAACAAATAGTTTCAGGGGCATTTAAGAATTATAAAAATTATAAAAATGTAAATCCAAGAGAAATGAAATCAGTGATAACAATGACAATTTACAAATGAATTGTGTTTTGCAGAAGGGCCCTAAGAACATTTTTCCTTCAAAATGTACATCCATTTCAATTGTATCCTTCTGCTGGTTATATGGTGATATCTGGTGTCTATCGTTTCTTAGGATCCATGTAAATGATTTTGTAAGAAAAATTTTGCAAGCTGATTTATTTATGTTTGGTTTATCATCCTAGATTGCTGGCTACCTATATGGAGTATCTCCCCAGGACAACCCTCAGGTGAAGGAGATCAGATGCATTGTGATGGTACCACAGTGGGGTACTCACCAGACTGTTCATCTTCCTAACCAGCTTCCTGACCATGAATTCCTCAAGGTATGAATTACAGTCAATCCTTTCTATAAAGACTACATGTAGACTAGTGACCTGTCTACACATAGGTTGTACATTCAGTCAAAGTCGTTTCTGCAAAGCCATTCAGGTAAACGGCAAAGGTGACTGCTGTAGGCAGGTGAACTTTGTAAATGAGTCATCCATTCTTTAAATCCTCCTAGATTGGGACAAGATGACCGCTTAGGTGCTATATAAAAGTGGTCTTAGTATAGAGGTGGTCACTGACAGATATGACTATTTATATCTAGCCACAGGTACCATTAAAAAAACCTTGTTTAATCCTTTAATGGAACTCAATCCTCAAAAACTCTTTGACTTGTTTTGAACTGAAAATTTTTGAAAGTGTGTGAATTCTGAGATTGAGACTTTTTAAATATTTCTGAAGTTTGATTTGAAGTAGTGACTATCATTCTAAATCGGTTGTAGTTGATAACAGATACTTAGTATTTTTCTTTGCTAGGAACTATTTTGTGATGTGAAGGTCGCTGGTTTCCGATGATTATGTTTTTCTATGATGTTGATATCATTGCAGGAGATGGAGCCACTTGGTTGGATACACACCCAACCCAATGAGCTTCCTCAGCTCTCGCCTCAAGACGTCACCACTCACGCTAAGATCATGGCTGATAATCCTATGTGGGACGGAGAGAAGACTGTCATCATCACATCCAGGTGAGTTGGATGCTCCAGTCTAGTCTAAGAATCAAGTTTTTGATGGATAGCAAACAAATGAATGAAAGAATTGATGAGTAAATGAATGATTACACACAAAATGAAGAAACTTGGTTGAACAGTTATCAACAAAATTCATTAAAATGTTCTTATTAGGACTAAAATTTCGTTCTTTCCGTTCTTCAAGCAGCAACTTTACCCTCAACCAGTAGCATTTGCAGTAAAAAAAAATCTTCCCTGACGTCCTTGAAGAGTGCTTATCATTGAACCTGTTATGAAGTGTGAAACTGTCTAGTATTTGTCAAAGGCAGTCTTTGAATGGTTTACCTTAAAAGACAAGACAAACACACAAATGCGTCCATAACCTGCATTACATTTGATTACATACAATCTTAAAAGCCAAGTGGATTGTCTCAGTAAATCAAATCCTCTTTATTACCTTCCCAGCTTCACGCCTGGATCATGCTCCCTGACGGCCTACAAGCTGACTCCCAGTGGTTATGACTGGGGCAGACAGAACACAGACAAGGGCAACAATCCCAAGGGATACATGCCTTCCCACTATGAACGGGTCCAGATGCTGCTCTCTGATCGGTTCCTGGGCTTCTTCATGGTCCCAGCGCAAGGCTCCTGGAACTTCAACTTCATGGGTAAGAATATGGATGAAGAATACAATGTTTTTGTTGGTTTAATGGGAGTTTCTGATTCTTGTTGTCTTACTAACCTTCTGTTCTTGAAGTCAAGTTTTCTGTCTCGCATCTATGAATTATTGGTAGGTTGTTTTTTCAAGATCTTATCTTGTATTTTTGCCATTGTGACAGAAATTCATTGCAAAATTTGTGTTTGTTTTTGTGCTTGAATAACAGAGTATGAAAATTGAGTAACCAGTTGTGAAACATCATTGGGGGAAGAAATACATCAAGGCTCACATGTAAAATCACATTTCCATTTTTAAATTTCAAAAGAAAAAAAATCAAATTAGCAAAACTGATGTTTTATTTTCTTTTGTTATTTTAAATTGCTTCTGCCTTTGTTGTTCAGTATTGATGTTCATAGTAATTAATTTATATTGAATTTGTGTCTTTTTCTATCAGGTGTGAGGCACGACCCCAACATGCGATTTGACCTCCATCTGGCCAACCCTAAGGAGTTCTACCATGAGGTGCATCGACCCTCTCACTTCCTCAACTTTAGCTCTCTTGAAGATGTTGACAACATGAACAGCGACAGAGAGGATCTATACAAATAGACACCCTCAACTTTAAACTTTCAATCAGAGGATATATTCATGAAGTTTATTGTCGGTAATCCATATTTACATCTTTGCTGAGTCTGTCACAAATCTTTTGTGAATTAAGCACCCTTTAAAGCAACTGAGAGGACCTGTTTTTCAAGTAGACCCTGTCAACTTACAATGAAGACCTGCATCATTGAAGATCTCTCTGTAGTGTTACAAGATGGTCTCTCAGGACTCCTTTATCTTATAACCTTACATTTGAATGTAGTAAGTACTATCTGAATGATTTATTTAAAGCTTTCATAGATTATATTACAGACTGCTCAAATATTCCCGCTCATTAAATCTGTAATTATCAAAAAGACCTTGAACATAATAATGAAAAGCAATTGGGAGGCTTTCTGAAAGTAAATGCTTTTACATTTTTTTAGAGAGATCAGTGATATAATTGAAATCAGTGATCTTTCTTCAGTGCAACATTTTATTAGTGTGTCACACAATTGTTATTCTCTTTTCTCTATTGCTTTTGATAGCATTCTCCTATGACCTTGTGTTTCATATCAAGCATTACAGTAATTGTATTGTATAAGTATTAAAGTAATTCACCCTTGGCTTTTTTCTTCTTCATTTAACCTAGACGGAAAAGGTAATATGGCGTAATAGCAACTATTACATTCAATTATTTGAGGAGCTGTCAAATAAGAATTGTATGTCTTTTGATCCGTAATGGTCTATATGCATTTACCATGCATGTATTATACAAAATGGATTGTCTTTTTTCTAGCAGATAAATGATGTAATATTTGTACATAAATGCAGCTATGTGACTATTGTATAGGGAAGTAACGAATAAAGCCAGAAATCAAGAAACATGAATGTAAAGTGAAGCCCGTTTGCAAGTCTAAATGGAATGGTAAACAATATTTTTTTGGTACAGCAAGTCACATTTGTTTGTTTATTTGTATATTCAAAGCCAGAAGGGCATTAACTCTGTGTTAAAGTAAATGAATTAATGCCCTTCTGGTTCCTAACAGATGATGTTGAGAAAAGGAATTCTGAATGAATACAGAAGATAAGCAAACGACCATGTGTTTTAAAGTGCCTGTGAATAGTGCATACACATTGATTCACCTCATAAAAGGAAGACGAAGTGAAGAGTGTGACAAGTTACATGTACATGTTGATCATTATGTTGCCCTGACTCTGTTTATGATGATTTTTACATTTTACAATTGGAACCTCCTGAAAATAAGATCATAACAATGCAGATTGTATGAAATTGTAAATTTATGTAATACTTACACAATTTCTAAAAGGAGTTGATATCATTATGGTGGAAATTGATTTGATATGGTAAGAAGGGATTTTTAGTTTTGAAATTAAATATGTATGAGTATTAATTTTGTACTATTTTGTATTTATCCGGTTACTTCTTTTCTTCTGTTCAAGTGAGAAATAATAATTGTGTGATTTAGACCATAAACTCTAGTAGGTCCATGTTTAGACTATCTTCAGCACATGAATATAGCAACCGAATATGATATGTTCATCTTAAGATCCAAGAACTCACATCAACATGTTTTCATTACACGTTAAGTTTTCTTCAAATTTCTTATCTGTTAGGATGGGTGGAGAAAAACAAGTATTGGACTGGTCATCATTCCCAATTTTACCACTTATCAACTTAAGTGATTTTAGATTTCCAATTCACTCTGTTACTACTTGCTCCCTCTATATAGAAAACTTCCCCAATCGGTGCCTGTTGGTCCCCCATAATCCTCTTTTTCTTATGTTAGTTGAGAGCTGAGTTAATGAGATAGCCACCTGTCAGTGACCTCGCTGTGTGGTCTTATCCCTTCTGGCCCAGTAGTATTGACGGTCTTTAAAGGATCACATCACAAACATTTCATGATTAAATGTCCTAAATTCTTGACTGTTATTGTTGTACTATAAAGATGTTTTTCGATCATGTATATATGGATTTCTCAAATTTCATAGAATTAGAAGCACATTTTCACATAATGGAGGCAAAACATGTGGATTATTTTTCAATGAATGTATTTTTTTTTGTAACCAGGTGTTGTTTTGTTGATCCATAAAATAAATGTGGCAATGTTTCACCTAAGCACCAACTTAGAAATGTGGGTGCTTGCTATGATTTGTGTTGAATGTGTTGTTTGCATTCCATTATGTTTACAATTGATGAATAAAACCAGTATTGGTATGTATAAAGTATACTACAGATGCTATATTCTGAATGGTTATTTAATGTCCGATTCTTATGACATACGATTGGTTTACTTTCTCCATCACAATACATTCATGTAAACTTGGACATGTGTGCTGTCCATGTTTGCGAGAATTGAAATGCTTGTCCCAGAAGGAATAATAATGAGAATGAGACAAAAGCAAGCAAAAGAGAAAAGTAGTATGAAAGAGAAAGAAAGGAATACAGGATTTTCAAAAAAGAATGAAAGAAAAGGACCCCTCCAGACCTCGAGGAAAACGACATGAAGTAGGATTATCACGAACAGTTCCCATCTTAGAAGATATGCCAGTATCATAATCAGTCTAAATCTCTCAGACCCAAGCTGCCTAGAGAATGAGAGAACAATATTAGTTCCCTTTACAAGGGCATTTAAACTATTACAATGCTCTGACATTATAATTCTGAAAAATATTTTATGTCACTGATGAAAAATCCAACTAGATAAACTAAATGATAAATCTCTCAAAACTGTGTATGATTGAATCTCTTTGCAAAACAAACGTTGTACCGCCACCAATTTTTTAAATGGGAATAACTTCAAAACAAACGTTGTACCGCCACCAATTTTTTAAATGGGAATAACTTCAAAATGGCCGCGCCCATGAGAACAAGCATGGGTGGTATGCGACACTTTTTTGCAGTTATTTCTCAAGGAAATTTAAGGTCTGGGTTTCATACGAGCTGTCAACAATTATTGAGAAAGAGAAGAGGGGTTTCTAGTATTATAGAAACACAGACAAAGACTAACGATGAAATATCTAACGGAGAATTTCCTTCTGAGACTGAGCATGAGCTGCTTCGAGCTGAAGTCAACGGCTCGTCATCGAGCTTTCCGCCGGACCTGCCGGGGCAGGACTCTTTGCAGAGCCGAGGATTTCGAGTTCCACCCATCGACGCGACGAAAGGGGAGTCATGGACTGAAATGTCAGATGCCAAGGACGATATGAAGGGACAAGATGTACCGAGATACACAAAGGCAGGACCAGAAGACAAGCGCCTGGGGTAATAATGCAACCTGGAAATCAGTGTAATCTAGAATCAAATCATGTAAATCTACAGGATTTAATTTTAAATGAGTGAGAAATTGAAATTTTGTTTAGTTATGTCAAAATCTTGATAAATTTTGAAGAATGAAGTGCTGAAAGTCTGAAGTGAAACTTAAACTGACACTAACAGTTAGTAACTGAAACTTTCAACAAGTCTTATTTGATGATTGATGGACTCTCATGGAGTAAATTTAACAACAAGGTTGTGATTGAACTTGAAGTCTTAAATTGAAGTCTAAATAGCCTACTGGCCTGGGTATTCAGTTTTTAAATATATATTTTGGAAATGATTTAGGATATGAATATAAATTTTAAACTTCATTCAGAAGCTGTCTCTGCCTGTTAATGAATATAGTCTAGACCCTACATAGATTTTTAACTGAATTTTACTGACAACAAGAAATTGTTGTGGAATTGAGGCAAAATTTCAAATATCGCTCTCATGTACTCTCTTTAGACGTGCTACAATGCTGGCCAAGTCCAGGAAATACCGAGAACAGAGTGGCAAGATAATCCTGGAAGGTCGAAGGCTCATTACAGATGCCCTGGAATCAGGAGCTAGAGCAGATACCATCTTCTTCAGTCAAGTGTCAAACATAGAGGGACTTCCCCTTGCTGGTTCAAGGGTCAATCTAGTGAAGGTCGCATACAAGGATATCTCGTTGTGGTCGGACGTCAGTACACCACAGGGAATCGTGGGTGAGTAAGGGTCTTGAAAGATGCCTGTCCTGCCTACAGGGAGAAAACAAATACCGGTAGTGATTTGTGTGTAATTGTGTAAGCTGTTTGAAAAAAATGTGCCACTAACACACACTACAAGTACAACTCTGCCCAAATGTTGTTCCATTGTTTTTCTGTATTTAATGCTTTAATTCAATTTATGAGTTTTTAAGAAGGGCATTAAAGTACTTAGTATTTTGAAGAAAATTCTCTCCCAGGGACTAATGACTAGCTTAGATAAAAATCAAGAAGGGAAACTCATCTAGACAGAAAATGGAAATATAATCACCAGGAAACAATGATGAATGATGTAAATGTATCTGAAGATAAACTTATTTCAAACAAAGTCAAATGTTATTCTGCTGTTTTTATTTCATTCATAGGTGTGTTCCAGAGACCCAAATACGAGAATCTAAACCTCGACCAGACCTCTACAGGGCATCTTCCAGTGAGTCTGATCTGTGATAACATCAGGGACCCTGGGAATCTAGGAACCATCCTCAGATCAGCAGCAGCTGCTGCATGCCAGAAGATACTCGTAACCAAAGGTATAATAATCTAAAGAGCTGGACGTATAGTCTGTTAATCCAGAAATTTTGCCAGCATTAAATGTTTTTTAGATTCAGGAAAATGCCACTTAGTAAATGAATCACAAAAATGAAATTCTGCAATTCGTGGCAGTCACTTTCATTTAAAAATCATTAAAAATTTCTGGTTTTACAGTTTCACAGGTGATGATAGTGATATTAGGTCTCAGTTGTCATTACTTAAAGGATGGCCTCTCTAGTCATTTAGAGGAAGGTAACTTGAGCCCAAAACAACTTTATTTTAATAATGAAGCAAAAAATGCACCAGCAGTAATAGAGTAATAGAGAGCAGTAAGTATGACATAATTTCAAAATACTGTTTGGACAAAGGGCAATTGTAGGACTGCATTTATACAATTAAAGTCTAGTAATCTGACTGACATGAGCGCTATACATGAACCCATTATTATTATTATTATTATTATTAATAATACAATGTATTGGATTTGCTTTTTTTTAAATCTCACCAGCCTTCTAATTGAAGTTGTATATTTCTGCTCTACATCTTACTTGAATTTCAGCCCTTAAATTGTCGCTTGCTTAATTATAATTTTGTTGTGGTGTGATAAAATAAAATGAGTCTTTATTGGTGATTATCGGTATAAAAGGTACCGGGGTACTGAAAATTCTCGGCAGGAAATTATGATATGTGCTTCTCATAGTTATAAGATGATTTGTGCAACGGGCTTGTAATCCTATTGAGTCTAAGTGTTCAATTTGCTTTCGGTTATTATTTTTGAAGGTTGCGTAGATGTGTGGGAGCCCAAGGTATTGCGATCAGGAGCAGGAGCTCATTTCAGAGTGCCCATCATCTCCAACATCCCCTGGACCAGTTTACCAAACTACCTATCACCCAACAGGAGTGTTCACATCGCAGACTGTAACTACATTCATAATGATGATTCGCAAACACAGAGTAGCTGTGGAGTCTTAGATAACCAGTCAGAATATGTTCAGAACACTCAATTTGATAACGATGATGAAATTCCAGATGTTTATGCAAAGGTGATGGGCGAGATGAAAGCAACCACCGATTTAAGAACGGTTCCATATTTCAGTGTAAACTGGACTCAAGGAGACTGTGCTCTGGTCATTGGGGGAGAGACAGAGGGACTGAGCAAGGAAGCAAGGGAGCTTTGCACAGAGACTGGCGGAAGGAGAATCTTTATACCAATGTCAATGGGTGTTGATAGCCTGAATGCTGCTATGGCAACAAGTGTCATCTTGTTTGAGGCAAAGAGACAGCTTTTGACAGCAGATGAAAGCCATTAAACTGCCCTTGGTGTAAGCTTAGATAGTCGTGGTCTAGCAATTAAATAAGGGAAGAATAACCATATATATTTTCCACTCTGCCATGCATTTGTATTACTTTTTCTTAAGTCTTGTGCACTTTTAAACTAAGTGTACAAATATTGTTAAGTGACAATACCTTTTGTGAGTTTGTTTCAAGCTGAAATTGGATAATTTTGTGTGAACAGAATATTTAAAAATATGGTAAAAAAGAAGGAAAAAACATTTCAAATTACCAGCAAGGTCTACATTATCATGAGGTAGAATATTTTTCTATGTTCAGCATTTAATAAATGTACATTTACAGTGGAAACTCAGTCTAACAAGGTCCTTGGAACCATCAAAATTACCTTGTGACAGCCGGAATCCCGTTATAAAATTTCATAAAAGAATATAAAGAGATGGGACCGGTATATTACCTTGTTATATCAGATCTCTTCATACCAAGTTTCCATTGTACCAATATAAGATGAATGAATTATAATAAATTGCGGTATAAAGAATTTGCGACAAAACTAAGGATACTGTCTTATTCATTATTATTTTTGTGGTGTGCAAAATCCGGGGATGATCTGTTGCACTTCAGTCAAAATGTTTAGGGGAGTGGGCCCAGTGCCCCCCCCCCTTAATTTTTTTTTTTTTTTTTTGGGGGGGGGCGGGTGAGAAACAACATTTACATGTAAAACCATGGCCCTCAAATATAGTACCGAAAGTGCAACGTTGTAAATTGCTTGTCCTGGTTACTGGTTCTAAACAACCGAGTCTGCGCATGAGGTTCACCTTGAAATCAATCCAGCAACGGCCTGGAGCAGGGCAAATTCAGTATTTAGCACTGGTGTGATCACCTAGATTTTTAGTACACAATTGTTTGGAACCAGCAACCTTGACATCTTAGCCAGTTTGGCATCCCTCTTGGGTACTCTATATGAAGGTTATAAACTTTGATAGACAAGCAATGAGAAGAAAGAGTAAATGCCAGGAAAGTAAAACGTCTTTGGACATATTGTTATGAATTTTATTCATATAAAGTACTGATTAATAAAACATTTATTCCTCACAACCCAAAAATAAGCAAAAATATATATTCCATGGAAAACAATAGTACTGTCCAAAAAAAATAGTAACATAATACATTTCAGCAACCTCGCATCAATTCAGGATAAATCAGATTCAGTCAGGGATGAGATTCAAATAAAAGTATTCTAATGTTTTCCACAGAAAGGGCGTGAGGCCCCCTCAACCCTTTACTGTCTCGTCCCATCATTTTATATAGAAAACATATAAACCATAATTACCTTTAAAGTACCTAGAATTACATTATTTTGTACTTCTATACCATAATTCTACAACTTTTCAAATTGATTTTAATCATACTGTTACTCAATTGAATTTGGCGAGTTTTGCTGTTGTACAACATTGTTGACACTTCTACACGATATCAGTGTGTACAGTGTGCTTTTTATAACCAAAAAATTGATAACAAAAATAAAACAGCATACGGTTACACTTGTTTTAAAGTCTCCATACATTTCATAAAACCCATTTATGCAATAACATTCAACTTAATACCTCTAAATGATTGCATCATGTAAATCTTTACTGGCTCTTTGGCTTTAATAACTTTTTTCCATGTCTACAAATTACATGAAATTCAAATTATTACCATTTCAGTCAAAAAGTTAATTTTCTTCATCAACAACAACAAAAAGTGGCTACTGATAACAGGATATGTCCCTCCACATTATCACATTAAATAATGTGATTCTTCTGGCTGTTTCTACAAATATAAAAAAATATAGATTATGGACATTGCTTTAGGCTATCTTTTGTCTTCAATCTTTAGCAACATGATTAAGAAGCCTGGATACTATGTCTGGAAGTATATTATTCAAATAACTTCAGGGCCTATAGAGACAACTCCTTTTTTTATACTAGCACAAGAGATAAATAAAACTACAAACAGCTTACCAATTCTCTTTAAATAAAACATAGTGAAAAGAAATGAGAAAATATTAACGCTACGCTCAATTCTTCCCTTATTTCCTTCTGCTAAAATAACATAATTTTTTATAAATATAAATCTGTTTGACAGATATATGTATATAATGAACATTACAAAGCACTAAAAATGCTGGAAGGATACCTAATAAAACAGCCATAACAAATGAGAGGCATATTTCTTTAGCTTGGCTAGTTCAATGAAGATCACAATTTTTTTAAACAGAAGTGGTGCAGATCCTTTTCATTTCCCGCACACAGTATTTATGATAATACACAATTAAAAAGAGTCTGCAGCACTACTGGGGAAATCAAAATATGACAAAAACTTGTCCGTCCATATTCATGCATTTCCCTCCTTAAGAGTCCTTATCTCATTATACAGTACCTGTACTGTAAACAAATGAAAGACACCAGTACTTTAATGTACAAACAGTTGACTGTTAAAAATATTGAAAAGTCTACACAGGAAAGTCTTGGGGATAATTACAGGAACCAGCATCTGTGTTTCAATGATACATATGATCCAAAAGACAATAAAAGACTTCTTCTCTTTGTTGCAACAAACTAAATATTTCATAAATCCCAACAGAACCATGTTAAACTACCGTTCATACGTAAGAGCTGTATTCATAATAACATTCATCCACATAAAATTGGGTCGAAACCCAAATCCTGTACTCTTGATTCTTTTGGCAATAACAAATTATACATAAAAAGGCAATACCGTATACAATTATACTAGATGGTCCATAAAATGACATTTGAACCAAGTTTTTGTGATTCTGAAACAATCAATAAAAAAAAATCAGGGTATAAAACCTATAAAACATCTTTGGGAAAAAAAATCCAATTACCAATCAGGTAAACACACACAATCACAATTATTACAAGACAATAATGTAGACATAAATAAATATCTCATATTCAAATTTATGTTCCCATACTTTCCTGAACAAAATACTATACAAAATAACCAATCCCCCAAACAAACAAAAAATCTGATTGATCCAGTAAATGGACATAATTTAAGGCAACAACGTAAACCAATATTTTATCATAAGGGTTTGGCAACTCCCATCATAGATCAGCCCATGCCCCTCCACTGCTGATAGCCAGTGATATACCGATCGGCTCAGCAGAATATTGGAGGTACCAAAAGTCATTGCAGTACACCACTGGAAGAAAATAAAGAGAGCAAATACAGGGTTAGAAGCTAAAGTAAATTAAAAGCTTTTTCAATTCAGTAAAATCTATCTAAATGGATGATTTACATCTCTTTGAGTTAATGAATGAGTTCTGAAATGAAATGAATTTTAAAAAGATATTCATTTTTTGAAGATA
>BEXV01000110.1:278069-288540 GCA_003118195.1 Hemicentrotus pulcherrimus
CCCTTTCTCCTGCTCAGGATCTTCTAGCGAAACAGCCAGAGGCCACTCCCGATGGTGGGGATGTGCGCCCCGTCATAGCCAAGGCCGAGGCCCTGGATGTGCCTAAGGAGCTCATTCGTGGATTCATCTCTGGCAAGAAGAACCCTGTCATGGCGTTCAACGAGTTCTGCCAGTTGCAACGCTTGACCCTGGCTTTCGAAGAGGTGGTCCCCGAGGGTACTAGGGGAATGATCACTTGCAACTTTGCCATGGTGGCCAAAGTGGATGGCAAAAAGTTTCCACAAGGTAAGAACTATTCAGTATTTCTCAGTTTTGGGCTCAGACAAAATATTTAGACATCAATATTTGGTAATATTCTTTGGCTAAATATGTTACCCTGAGTCAAAAAAGCTAGTCTGCAGACTGAAGCTACTTTTTTTTTTGAAAGCCTGGCAGAGGGTTCAATAAAATTCGGCTGAATTTAATTGTATGCGAGCAATACAGTGGTCTAAACAATTGTCATTTCGAGGAATTTTGTAGCTGTGCTGAGGTTGAGAAAACAATGAAACTAAGGTACAGGCCTTTGACATCGTATTAGTTAAGTGATAAGGTCTTAGTTTGGCTTGCTGAAGTACAAAATATGAATTTGATGTGAAGCTAACTTTCTTTGTTAAGTGAACTGCTGTGGAATAGGTTGATTTAATCTAAGTATTACATTGAATATCTGCTCTGTGATGTTACCAACCAAATTACATTTTCAAATGACAAACCTAAGTTGATTGATGTCCCTTTATATTGACAATGGGAAAGGGCAGAACAAAGAAAGATGCTATTAAAGCATTGGATTCTCAACTAGCCATATGAAGCCAATGTGTAGCCGTTTATGTTTTCTAAGCCAAATCCTACGAAAGAATTTGACTTAATCTCAGTATTTGAGAAACCTGCTCTAGAAACTGAATTGTGAGGTACTGTCCAATTTACATTCTCAATTTATCCGTCCCTTTGATAGGACGTTAAATGGAGGCCCCGTGTACAGGAGAGTCACCAACTTAGAGTAGAGAACAACCCTGGTGTAGTGGTCCACCTGCACATCCTAATCAGATATACCGGGAGAAGAGAACCAAAGATTACAGTGAATCAGTTCACTTTTTGCCCCCCATGCAGGCACAGGTGACGCCAAATACTAATTTTTTTTTTTCCTTTGTCATTTGTGGATAGGAAAGGGGAGAACGAAGAAAGATGCTAAATCAGCGGCAGCTCGCATTGCGATGAGAGCCTTCCTAGGGATGGACGATGAAGAAGCTGATAGACGTGATGCTTTGGGAGCAAGGGAAGCTAATGCAGTTATGGTAAGATTTCGGTTCTACATGTAGTGCGTTCTCTCACCAGGTGCCTGCAATGTGATTCTGTTAAATAAAATGCAAAGGAAAGACTTATTTTAATGTATCTCTGCTATGCCTGATATATATGTTCTAAAAATTTGTGATTAATAGGTCTTTCCTTTGCAGTTTCTTCAACGGAATCACATTTAAAGGCACCCAGTGGAAAAGTGAATTAGCTCCCAGATTTCTCAAGATTATGTTCAGTTATGCTGTAAACCTCATTTACATATGGTGGTGTAAACTGGGTCATACATTTTTTTTGTAGGATGGTTGACCACATGTATGAAAGAGTCTTTAGTGTGTTTTAAATTTGTACTTTATTCTGCTCTGAATTTAAACTTTAAAAACAAACTCAGATGAAGTGGAACATGAATTTGATTATGAAATTCATGATGAAATTATGAAAATGGAGTAATTTTCTACAACCAATCTGCAAGTGCAAGTCATGTAATTAGATAAGTGACAATTTTTTAACCAGAATTATATATTTCTCACCTTTCTTAACTTATAACATCTTGTGAGAAGTATTTTCTACTCTTGTGCACCATGGGACACTAAACATGTATCTAAAAATTCTTTTATGAGAGAGAAAACAATTGTAACTGATGAAACTATGCCTTTGAAACAGTTTGAAGATGAACCCATCGCTCTAGCCCCAAGAGTAACGTTTGGTGCCTCGGCAACGAGCAACGAGCCTCTGGTTCATGGAGGCTCGGGGGGACACTACCAGATGAACTATGAGTCGGCCAGGCTTCCTTCAAAAGACATGTGGAAAATCCCAGAGAAGCAAGAAACCTTCATGGAGTACCAGCTCAGGAAACAGGCAAACCCAAACCAACAAATGGGTAAATGAACTTACCTTTATTACCTTTATACACAAATCTAACAGAACATAGGGGAGGGGGGTATTTGTTTGGGAAAGGTTATTATAGAGACTGATTCTCCCAGAAATAAGTTGTCTGCTGGGTGATTGCTTGGGCTGGTAATTGTAGAACTAAAAGTCCAGAGGATAGTCATCTAATACAGGTGCTTGTATGAGGTGAATGATTGTATATAATGCAAGTGTAATGATTGGATGCAACGTTGTAAGGGGATGGTTGTAGAGTGTAAAATGCATGTTGTAGGTAGCACAGTGGATATGACATCACGTGAGAGCCAGAAGAGTTGATGACTTTATTCTTTTATTTTTTTTAACTCTTAAATTTTGTATTCATTGCAGCTGCAAGTGGTTCAGGTGACAGTGTGAGACCAGCTTCAAGGTCTGCATCCCAGCCGCAAGCCCCTTCCTCTCAACTGAACAGCTCTGCTCCTGAAACAATGAGGGTCCCACAGAGTGTCCCTATGGCAGCCAGGGCTTGGTCCACACAACCAGGTCAGGGTCCACAGCCCCGCATGCCCAGCCAACCAGGACCTGGTCTACCACAGACCAGCAGTGTCCCTATCACACAGCAGCAGCAGCAGATACGACCTTCTGCACCGACACAACAATGGGTACCACAGAGCCAAGTGCAACAACAACAGCAACAGCAGAGTGGAGGATATGGAAGCACTCAGTTGAGTGCAAATGGAACAAGCACAGATGCTGATGCTATTGCTTCGATTGCAAGGAACATTCCGAGAGTGGGACCCCCGTTTCCAGGATCTGGAACTACTGCTGCTTCTCCCTCATATGCTGCATTTGTCATGAAGTTAGGCATGTATCTCTAGCTTGCTCTTCCTCTTTTTCACTGTGTGGAAAAGATGTTTTACTGTTAAATCCTTCAATTTATGTATTGTCTTACAAATACATTTGGCTTGTTATATGAGGGACCTTATCGTACTTTTGAAATAGACACCCTAGTGACAGGTGTAAATTGTGCAGATATGAAGTCCCAATGCTGCATTGTCTTCAAAGGAAAAATTCAATGTTCTAAATGTAGAGAAGCTAGTCTTGAATCACCTTTTCAAAGAAATGACCATTGTTTAATACCAAACAATAATTTAAGTTCACCGACAGTTTGTCCAAAATGTCATGTTTTTAAGGTCCCTCTGATAGAGAGCAACTAAGCAAGCCTCGATTTTTTTTTTTTGTCTTTTCAACTTGATACCAAATTGTAGTTGTGAGGTTTAAATGTTCATTAATGTTTGTCTTATCCCCACATGGATCCATCCATAAGTGTCTTTATCTGATAACTAAAATTGCTATTACAGGGCCTTCAGATAAAGGAAAACTCGTAGCCTTGGGAACGGGTAATGGCGTAGCCTCTGGAGCAACCGTCACTCAAGATGGTAGAACAGTTCTTGACTGTCATGGAGTTACCATCGCCAGACGAGGCCTTCAAAGGCAAGTCTCTAACACTTTTCAGGGCAGAAAAGTGGCTAGTGATGTTAATCAGTAGAGACTAATAAAAAAAATTGCTCTGTTTCATTACTGTGTATATTTACTTCCCCATCAAGCCTGCTAAGAACGGAACAAATCTTTGTTAAGGTCAAAGGGTGAATAATATCTTGCACACGTTGCCCTTAAGTTTGGAAATATGCTAGCAGGTGAAATTCTATTGGGTAGAGTAAAATCATTGATAATTTGATATGTTGATATGGCATTTGTTGAACATAATGAGTGATTTGATGGATAACAATGAAGACAACATTATTGAACTATGAATTTTCAAAGTATAATGTTAAAATGTTGTTTCCCTTTCGATTATATTTATTGAGAATGAGCATGCTTCTTTTATTATGTTTCTTAAATGAGCCTGAAAGCTGAAGGTACTTGCTTCATTGAGAAACCAAAATTGAATATAGTGAAAATAGATTAATTTATGCTTGTCATCTCTGCTTACAGTTCAGAGATTTTCATGTTTTGAATTGAATTGGTTTTGATTGGATTGCAGATATTTGTACCAGCAACTGAAGCCCTTTTTTGAAGGTGATTACCAGAAGACGATATTCACCAACCAACATGGTGGTCCTCTAGTGTCCTTGAGAGAAAATGTGACGTTCCATCTCTACCTAAATCAAGCACCTCCTGGAGATGCAGCAAAGTATTTAAATGAGTGAGTAAGCCTTGCAATATTCAGTCATTCATTTGAGACGCGTGTTAATAATAATAATGGCACCCAATACATCCATATAACGATGTGCCTGAGCGCTTTGCAAATACATTATTACCTTGGTCATCAGATTCAGGCTTACCCGCACACAATGTTTAGATAGATAGATAGATAGAAATGGTTTTTTATTAAAAGATCATCGCAGCCAATGGCTGAATTGCGATCCATTCCACAAGGATATATACATTTCATAAAAATTCATTAATCAAATTCAAATTTTGTTTTAAAAAAAGAAAGAGATAGGGAGAGGTGTAGGAGAGGAAGAGAGAAAGAAAGAGGGAGAGAGAGAAGGGGGACGAAAGAGAGAGAGAGAGAGAGAGAGAGAGAGAGGGAGAGAGAGAGGTGAAGAGGGGAAGAGACAGACAAAGGTACCTTATCATTACAGATGAAAAGGGATGGCAAGAAATATTCAGCAATGCAGCAAATTGAGATAAAAACTATCAAAATTCATTAACATAGTTCAATCATGGACTGTGAAATTCTAAAAATACAATTTATATTGGTATTACATTTTATTCAGAAGATTTATAAAGTAAGGAAGAGAGCTGCACTGGAAGCGTTTTGTTTTACATTGGTATTGTTTAAACTTTGATTGAGATCTTAAGTGCTTTGTTATCTAAGAGGTAAACATTCTTTAAATTGTGGGTGTTTGGTAAGAGCATTGGCAAAGTCTATACATGAACATTTAAAGTATTAAAGCCCATTTACTTTCTTGGTTGCCCCCCAAAACACTTTCCTTCACATTAATGTAATTTTAGTTAATAAGCACTTCACTAGCTTTTCTAATCTGCTGTGATTTGTTTGCTTCTCAAGTTGAATATTGCACGAAAGGGAATTTTAAAGTGATTCATATCCCTGCCCTAGATACAATGTCAAATATGACTGACATTGCGTATAACCTATTGACAGTCGTTTGTGCAATTTTAATAATTTGCTTTGTGGAAACTGGAGAGCCAATGGCAAGGTCAGATCTTGGTGATAACCTCGATTTGGCATTACTTTCAGTTATATTCAGACCCTTTTTTTCCAATGAAAAATGACAAAAAACAGTGACAAATCTGCTGATAACCAATCAGAAGCAAGGATGCCAGTAGCTTATAACAAAAACTGGCATTTGTCACTGATGACGAGTTTTGTGAAACAACCCCCTGGTGATGATTATTTGTATGTTGTGCAAGAAGTTACCCAACAAACCAGTTAGGCTACATTAGGTCAGTTTAATATGCTACCTTTAATTGTTTGAAAATGATATTTTGTGTTGCAGACCAAGCAATGATCCACCACTGAGCGACGATGATATATATCTAAAGCAAGGAGGTGCTCATTATCCAACTTTCAAAGTAGATGCCGGGCATGGCACTCTTTCTTCTGTCAGTAAGTAATAGAATCGAAATCACAACTAATAACAATATCAAATCAAATTAATCAGCCTAAATAACGAACTTCACTATAATCTACAACTATAACAATCAGATATTAAAGCAGCAATAAACTGTCGCTGTTATTATGCCGCCGCTACAAAGTAGCCGGAGGCATTATTTTAATGACATTTAGGGGACCACATTTTTGTATCAGAAGCTAAAGTGTAACATACATGTACTATCTTTGTTGCATGCATTTGCTACACATTCAATTTACCCTTTATTTGTTCTTATTCTTGCGACAGTTATTCTATATTCTATATGTGGTATTGATTATCAGTCTTTGTTTAGCTTTGAATATGTGAAACTTCATGTTTTTTCTTTAACCTACTTCTCCAGATAACTTTTAAAGAGAAGTTTGGGCAAGGAAGATTTCTTCATTGTTATCTCATTCCAATTGAAAATAATGAATTAAAAAAATATCTTTGAATTGTTTTTTAAAAATAGACTGATATTAGTGTGTATGATGCATGTGCCTCTCTGAGACAGTCTGTTCCAAATAGTCTTGTTATAAGGATTTGCTTTCTTGTGGTGTAAGGTTTTCATTCTTACTATGCTCTATGACAGTTTTGCCATGTTGAAATTGCACAAATTTTCTACTCTTATTCCTAGATTCTCACATTGGGTTAGATGGTATAAAGACAGAGGTGAGTTATGTGTTGAAGTTTTTTTTTCAATTTCCTTTGTGAATGTGTTTTTGGGGTTGTAATTTGCATAATTGTTAACTTTCAGCCATGCTGATATTTGTATTTACAGTTTAGATTTTTTCCACACAATAACAAATTCAGGAAGAAGAAAAAAGTTTCTGGGGGAAGGCCAACATAATGTATTGATCATAACTCTCAATTATTGTACTACTGTATGTCCCATTTGCAGGCCAAAAAAATGAAAAAAAATAAATTCCAACTGCATTTGAAAGATAATACTAATTTAGAACTTCCCTAAAAAAAGGTGGGGCTTAAAAATGTCTTCAAGTGGGAAAATAACGACTATTAGTTGTCAAATCAACTTTAGGGCTATAGAGCCCAAAAGTTATAGTCTTGATTTTCAGACAATTGTACCGAATGGTCATACGTTTTATGCTGCACAAAGATTCAATCAGTTTAATCTTGGCCATCACAAGAAGTGGGTTATTGATGTAGGCAAATGCTCATGTACCCTTTACAACTCTTTTCATGTATGTTNACTTTCAGCCATGCTGATATTTGTATTCACAGTTTAGAACCTTTCCACACAATAACAAATTCAGGAAAAAAAAACTTACCGGGGGAAGGCCAACATCTTATGTTTATATCTGAGTTACGTTTTGTTCTTTTTTTTTTCTTTTTCTTTTAAATCTTTGCTTTACATTATGCTATGAATGCTTTGGGAACTATGCTTGTACAAGGCATAAGGGCTTTATTTATGTAGTTCCTCATTTCATTTCTAAATTTGTTCATGAATAATTTTGTATCTTTTGTATTAATGTAAGTTTTAATCGAGAATGAAATAAATGCGAATTCAATCATGGATTGATCGTAACTCTCAATTAAAGGCCAAGATCAGTTTATTGGAAGGAAACTTTATGCATATATTTTTTATTCCATATCAATGAAAACACTGATGTAATATTGTTGGGTTTGGGATCGGTGTGTTTGCAGTTATTCCAATATCGAGAGGTACATAAATAAAGAGGTGTCATGACTTTCTTTGAAGTGTACCAAAAAAAACACAAGTCACATAGTCCAGATTCAATATATATTCACAAAAAAATAAAGCAACCAAAGTATAGGTGCTAGCTTGGTGATGGTCTGAACTCCTCTCCTCCTCTCAAGAGGGGTGTACACTCATTATATTCCCACGGTCATCTAGCTATTATGTAATCTGTTCTGGGAAAGGTCTTATCAAACAAAGGGGGCTTTAGTTATTGAGAGGGAGACAGGAAGTCTTTTGTTTTGGAGGTTTGGGGGTTCTTATCAGATGTATACAATTTGGGGTTTATTTGGCTGGGATTAAGATATTAAAAAGTGTTCTGAAAGGGGGAGTCTGGTTTATCACATGGTGGGTCTTATCTGTGTTGGGGCATACTGAGTGATATATATACTATTACCATGGAGATATTAGAAGAGTCTCATCTTATATCTCCATGCTATTACTTAGGGGGTGTAGACTTGTACAACCATTACATAACAATAGATAGGTTTACATGATTTCCAGATAGTGTCTGGCTTGTGAGCAATTGAATGTTAGTTTGAATCTTGCAACCATTTTTTCAATGTTAGCTGAGCCAAGACATGCGATTAACACCACACACTGCTCACCAGCATACTTGTATGTTTGCACTGATTTGAATCTCTCCATGCAAACATTGATACAAATAGCAAAACATATAGACCAGATTTACTGAAAACTAAGATTGTATTTTATTTGTATTATGGAAGATCTGGATTTGTTTAAGGCCTACCTAATGATGAATTTCTTTTTTAATCACTTTGTTCATATTTTCATAGTTTTGGCTAATATCTAATCAGCCCTAAGAATGTGATATATTACTCCCAAGATGAATCTGGATTTACAAGAATATATCTTGGGGTCAATTTTTTAAATTAGCATTTATGGTAATTACAGATTTAATTTAATCTTGTTTTCCTTTCTTATTTGTATCTGAAGGGTGCAATACATTTCATGTCGTCCAGTGACAAGCTACTAAGATGGAATGTGCTTGGTCTACAGGGTGCCTTACTTAGCCATTTTATAAATCCAGTCTACTTGGAGTCCATCACCCTAGGTAGGTCTGCACCCAAACTACAACCCCTTCAAAAAAACAAAAAAAAAATCAAAAAATAATTATCTTCCCAATCCCAATATACAGCTCTTTTTTACCCTTGTATCTCATACATAAAAGCATTCCCTCTCTATAAAGCCCTTGATCCTGTCCATCTATCTATTGCATGACAAACTAGTACATATAATCTAGATCTTTTTGATAAATAGTGTGAATAAAGTATACTTACGGCATGTTTTGTGAAGAATGCTATGAAAGTGTTATTGCAGAACAAATGGATTTATCGCCTCATTTTGCTATTGTCTGTGTGTGACCTCATCACTTGCTGCCCTGTTTTTCTCTTTCTCTGATCCTCCTCTCAACATTTGGGGGGTGTTTCACAAAGACTAAGATCGACCTTAAGTTGGAATTAACTATGGCAGGCCGTTCATGCTACTGTTTTCTCTCATCATTTTCTGGCAATGTTCTCGCAAGGGACTTACGAATCAAGGTCACAAATCTACACAATTTACATTATTTGATAGTTCATTATTGGAGTAAAATTGATTTTCTAAAGATCATCATGGTGAGAGCAGCCAGTGGCAAAATGGCCTACCATAGCTAAGTCTCACTTAAAGTCGATCTTAGTCTTTGTGAATACCCCACTGGACTTTCTTTCACTATATCTCACTCTCTTATATTCAATCTCTACACAGGGAGCATGTATGACCATGGTCACCTAACGAGGGCGCTATGCTGCCGAGTGGACAACAGCATCACCGGAACGCTTCCTTCAGGCTTTGCTCTTCACCATCCTCTCATTGCTAAGGTCTCTCAACCTCTTAGAATTCAAAATGGCCTCCAGCCAGGCATCAGCGTGAACTTCTCCAACGACGACAGCATGTATGAAGTCTTGGACTGCGGGAAAGGGCGTGCACATCAAGTGTAAGAATGAAACCCACTGCATGATATACAATCTGACTGCTATCTGATTTTGAAAGAAATTGCATTAAATTTCATTATTAGAATAGAAACTTAAAATAAATATTCGTCCTGACTGTGGGTCTGAAAAAAGCTATGAATACTAAATATCTAAATAAATTCTGGAAACAAAATTTAAGTTTTCACTGAATCTAAATCTACAAAATTTTATGCTGAATAGAAATAAATCCTAAAAACATACTAAATGATTTGGAAGAAAACATGGAAAAGCTGAGTAATTAGTGAACTGATGAGTTGGCCCAGTCTGGAAAGCATCTGCCTGTCGAACCAAAAGTCGTTGGTTCAAATCCCACCCAGGCAGATGACTGAAGCCTGAAATGTGTGTTAACATGCCCCTCCCGTTTCATAGACATAGGCTATGTTACAGTGGAAAACATTGTCCCTCAGATAGGGTGTTAAATGCTTACCCAGATGTTACATATCCTGGATGGTTATAAAACCATGCAGAGGTACTTTTAGCTAGGTACTTAAATGCTGTTCCATTTCTACTATGAGTCTTGGAAGTCATCTGTTATAGGACCACTACCTTGTGTTACCTTCTTATCTCTCTTAATATGTAGATCTCCATTCAAGAGTGGCACTCTAGCAGCCAGTCGGCTCTGTAAGGCTGCATTCTTCTTCCGCTTCCGCAGCACGGCTACCCTTGCCAAAAGGGATGATCTGATGTTTGCTTCCAACTTCCAAGAGGCTAAAGTAAGTTGAGCTTTTATTCTCTCTCTCTCTCTCCCTCTCTCTCTCTCTCTCCCTCTTGTAATGTCATTAGCATTATCAAGTAGTATTCATGAATGGAAATGCATTTAAGATGAGGTTTAAGCAATGTAGAATGGAAAGAGGTAGTAAACTGATTTAGAG
>BEXV01000110.1:313378-330382 GCA_003118195.1 Hemicentrotus pulcherrimus
GTGCGTGTGCTTGTGTGTGTGTTTTCTGTATGTCTGGCTGTCTTTGTTCAAAACACTCTTTTATTCCTCACCCAGCAACTTGGCGCAAGTGAGATTTGGCAGTTTTTTAAAGATTGTCTGATGTTCAGTCATGCATGCAGAGATTCAAATGAAAATGGTACCTAAATGTACTGGGAGGATACTCTATCAAGACAAATCATGAATATGAATCATGATATTCATTCTTCAAACTATACAACTTTTAAAAAGTGAGACATTTTTTCTGACTCACTCTGTATATATATATGGTACAATGCAATCCACCTTAAATTTCATTAAAACTGCAACATTACGCTTAATTCTGATCAACCAATTTATTTATTGATAAGTTGCTTAGTTTCCCGCTATTTACACATTAATTATTATTTATAACATAGTTTATATGAACGTTTACACAAGTTTGTAAATGCCTGGTGAGGCTGTTATTAAACTTTAAAAACTCAGAGTATGAATTTTAAAGAAATATCAAGCACTTTTTACATTATGATTGAAATCATTTAATTTTAAGCCTGGTATAAAAGTATAAAAACTTATGATTTACCGTGTACCTCATTTCAATCACAAAACTACTCTTCTGAAAACTCAACTTTACTTAAAAATAAGTTAATCGATGTTCCCGTTAATTACAATCATTAATTGCTATCATAGTTTCAGAGAATCTACAATATAATATGCCATATGATTGCACTTGTATGTATCACATATTAAGTGTCAACACAATATGAAGTCACGTCGATCACAATTAGACAATTATTATTTTTTCACTCATGATCTGTTAAACAAAATATTGATGTATATCCAATATATATAAAGTTTTACAATTGCCTCCAACTACAAGATGGAGACAAAAATCGTTCTAACGTTGTAGTAGAATAATCAATTAATTATATGAAAACACATAATCTTACTAATGACTTTGTTATCAATTCGTCTCAATGAGATGTAGAAAGAGATCAAACCGACATTTTACTTTATTCATACTTTTGTAATCATTTCGACATGAGCAGTGTACTGTAAAAAAACATCCAACCATTTAATAAAAAAGGAAAAAAAGGACTGTTACTTAGTAATTCTTCAAACATCTCTTTGCGGAACTTTAAGCAACAAACGCCAATAATTGATTTTATGATGTCTATTCTTCATGTGTCATTTATTTTGGGGTTTCTCGACTGACATATTTTGATTTTATTTGAAAATGGCCATTATGCCTCTAACAGAGACAATAAATTATCTCAACATCCGTGTAAATAACATTAATCTTCATTCATTAATCCTTATTGATCACAATTCTTTTTCCTTTTTTTCGAGTTTTGCTTTTCGTCTTTTGCATATTTGCGCCTCTTCTCTTTTATGTGTGTGTGTGGGGGGGGGGGGGGGGNACGCCACTGATCAGAAGTGAACGACCTGTGGATTAACGGTGTTACAACGCTTTGTGCCATTAGATATCAAGGATCGAAATTCCTTGAGCCTCCACCAGTAAATGACGATATTAGCTATGTAATTGGTAATTATCATCATCTCTTGTGCATGAACAAGGCATGTACTGAAAGAATCACTTGTATTATCCGAGTAAAACCCATAACATATGGGGTACAGCATAAAGAAGACAGTAGTACCTAATATTATGCAGAATGCTCGCAGGACACGTTGGTTTTCGTTCTTGCGCTCTTCCAGCTGGCCGTTACCATTGGATTCTACCTTAGCAACGGAGCGATAGATGACGATGTAACAGATCGACGTTGCTGCTAGGGAGATCGTGATTAGGTACATAATTGCAACATTGAAACGCTCGAAAGAAAATTTGGCGATAGTGAATACGAACCCTCCCGAAACGACCCATGTTACGATACAGGTGATGACACATCGAGTGGTAGTGATGATGTTCCTCACGCCGTAAGGGTCAATCGTAATGGTGATGAGCTGATAAATAGCTACCAGTAAGATACTCAAGTTGGACACGAGTAAAGACGTGAAGAGTACTTCAGATGCTAGACCAACGCGATATAAGTACACTATGTCCTATATAAATAATAATAATATAAAAAAATACTTGTCATCGGATACTGTCTGAAAAACATGGAAAATACATTTGAGGAAAAGATATATTTTGTACAATCAGTAAAAAATAATAATTAAAAAGCAAGTTTTCGGCTAGCTTTTGTTTAGATCTTCTTTTAATGAACTTATTAATTTGTCATATCCCCATCGTCAACATAACAATTTTGTGCTAATTGTATAATCGCAAAATCTAGGTAGTCTGTTTTCCCTTTAGTCACAACGGCGAGACCGGAACCAAGACTGATGATGGACCAAACACAAGCCGACGCACAGTGGGCCAGAGAGGAACCAAAGTGCGCCCAAACTCATTTTGGGGGATTTTTTTAAATATAAATCCAGAGGAAATGTTTGAATTTCCAGTAATTTCCGCTTAAATTTTATTACCAACATTTTCTCTGATGGGACTCTAAGCTTTAAGTTCATACCAGATTTGGCATCCCAAGACAGTGGCATGTATTTGAATTGTTAAGAGACAGATTCAATGTATACTATTTCTTCGAAAAGAAGCACATACGTTCCTCAAAATACTTCTATATACAGCGCGTCTCAGAAAAATAGAAACCGAGAATTATCGATGTTTTATCATAACTTAGTCACACTTATAATTACTAAATGACACATATTTAGAAAGCTTAGATTCTCCTTTTTCATTTGATGCAACTCATATGCTACTTGATGCAACTCATATTTCACGCATGAGTGATTAAAATCAATTTGAAGAGGGGAAATCAAAAAAGTCATTTGGCAGACGGTTTATGAATTTCAAAAAGAAAATGACATTTCTAGAAAGTTGAGTTTCTGCCCTTTCGTAATGAGTACCTCAATCAGGAAAAATGAGCAAGGAATGACAGAGTTCTGTTTGCTTAAAGTAGTGCTTACATTTCCATAATTTTATCAAACGAATCCATTTTCACTGGCTGCCTGCCGTAGCAACACGCAGAATTGACAATAGACTTAACCCCGTTTCGTTGACAATCAGCCATGGGACGCACTGTATCTAAGTCCTGTGTTATGTAATTATTGTAGATATTTGTGCAAATTTCTTCAGTAAGGTTGTCTGTTGGATACAGGTCATCACACCACGATAACAGATAAATAATTGTACGATTTGTTTGTTTGCCACATAGGACAAACATACGAACATCAAAACTACTCTCATTAATATTATTAAAATTAAAAAAAAATAGAACATACCTCGCTCTTAAATTGAACTGTCTCGTAGACTGCGTACACAATTACTCCTGCTAAATCAGCAAGAGCGAGGTTGAACGGAAATATATGGTGTTGTTTACGAAACCGTGGCTGAGAGAGAATGACAAGTAAAGTTGACGTGATCAGTATGAAGGCAATCACAAGTTCTATTTGTGTGATGATCAACATGGCAACATAACATTCTTCTTTATCTTCCAACATGACTACTTCTTGTTCTCTAGTGCAGCTCGTTGTTGTTGTTGCTTGGTGTGAGAGGGCGTCTTGCTCTCACCTGCAGCTCGACTTACGTAATTCTGATACTTCAAAAAAAAAACTAAAAACACACAAACAATCAAGTAACAAATAAAAGGACAAATATGGTTCTTCCAATAAGTGTTGCATCTGGATCTTCACGAAGTGCCCGACTATAGAATCGACTCTGAATGAAAATGGGTGTGACTAAAAATCATCAGTTTGACAAGACTATAACAATAAGAAGTGCTTTCCCTCTCACAGAGCATAGTCGAAGTTCACACCCTATTTTGATAAGATGCTCTCTAAGGTGCATTCGTTTCGAGTGTACATGCCAAGCTCTAAGCTCTGAAAGAAGATTAACTTGAAGTTGAATATCATAAAGTGGATTTAGGAAACAACCGCCCATCCAATGGCGAACTCGTTGTCATGACTGCGATAAACCTGACGATATGAAGTTGTCGCGTCACTCAATGAACACGCAACAAGTGGCGTATAGCTAGGCTCCAATAACTGAGTGGGTCGCTGCAATCAAAGCGTATTATTAGATGAGTGGAACGCAAATTAATAAACCTGGCCAATGAGAGACGGATATACTTTATCTTCTCTTCGAGCTCCTCATTTCACTTTAACCCTTTTTGTTTCTCTTCGATTTCCTGTACTTCAGCTTTGGTATATGCTCGACTTCGCATTGCCAATTTACGTTGACACAACATTGACGAGGACCTCCATTTGTTATAAAGGGCACTTAATTATAAGAACTTAATCAAACAGGCACGCATTCAAAAATACCAGGCAAATCCGACAAAATTTTGATAAACATGGACAAAAAACATGAATGTGAATGTGCATTATCATTAATTTGATACGAGACAATCATCGATTCACCAAATTGTAAGGATTTGTGATATCCTTTATTATTCCTGATTATTAAAGTTGTTTCTATTGATGTTCTTAGATGATAATTTGAACTTAATCATAAAGGTAGCATTTGACATGCCTATGAATTGATTATTCTTCTAGCTCCTCTACTCTGAATTCTTTTCATTCCTTTATGTAAATGATTATATTGTTGTGTACGTGAGGGTCAGTGCGTGTCTTGTGTGTGTGCGTGTGAATATGTGCGGTATGTGCAAGTGCGTGTGTGAGAGTGTATTTGGTACAAAATCACTCCAATAGCACTTCATAACTTCATCCATACCAAGATTATTTGATATTCCTTAGGAGTCAAAAAGTCGCTTCGATACCGGATAATAATTGCGATGCGGGAAATCATAAAAGGAAAGTCATATTTTTTTAGCACAACAGCCATTCTAGGTATATTTGGTCTAATCTTTTGAGTTGTCAAAAGTTCACAATATCGGATGAGATACTCTACCAAATGAAAGTACAACTGCACCTCATGATATAAGCAAGACCTAGGGCCATTTGAGTTCTAGTAACGAATTAAAACATAGGCTATTATCATACACGGGGAAATGAGTCGCAGATGTTTCGGATATTTTCTTTTTGTTTAAATTCGAAAGACGCAATAACGCAGACAATCGTTATCTCTGACTATTTATTACCGTACTTCTGACACTGCATTTACTGTAGCTACATGGTTACAGAAGGAAGTCAAAGAAATTCTCCACATCTCAGAAAGCCTAACCAAACGAAAGCTAAATGCATAACTATCCACAAATCGTAATCATATTTCATATTAAGGAGTACAATTTTTTCATGGAGCTTGTAAACAACGCTTCTAATTTCATTAGCCGGCCTATATATTGAATCTATTATTTAGGTATGCCAACTAAAATATCGCAAACAATAAGCGAGCTTAATAAAATGTTTAGTATAGTTCTTTATCATAATGTACTCTGGGCCACTCTAGTTCATTAGCTTGCCAGGCATGGTAACAAATAATACATGCTAAGTGGATTTCTTCAATGCTGTTATGAATAGCAGATCAATAAAATAGTAACCATGGTAACTTGGTAACAATTTCATTAGCCGGCCTATATATTGAATCTATTATTTAGGTATGCCAACTTTACAATTCACAAATATCGCAAACAGTAGACCGGCTTACTAAGATCTAAAGCTTCCCAGGCATGGTAATAAATAATGCATGCTAAGTTGGTTTTTATCTATACTGTAATGACCAGCAGACCAATAAAATGGTAACCTCGAGAATCATATTTATCTTGTAAACTGACACCAAGCATTCATGAAAAGGAACCGGATAATTATGATTTTAATTTACTGTTGGTTAGATAGACGGACACAAAATAGCACTACAATTTTTTTAGCCTAAATTCTCTGGATTGTGAAATAAAATAATAATTTGAATATTGGAGTGCTTGTTTATCGTATTCATTCTTACCATGTTATTCAATAGCGAATAAATATAACTTGCTTAAACTTTTTTGAGCTTTAAGGACCCCTATACTTATTAAGGAGGTACATGCATTCATACAAAGATTGCCCGACATAGCAAAACTATGAAGATGGAAAAGTTGATTTTATTCTTTATCTTATTTTCATAGAGGAATTCTAGTGCAAGGTTTTTAGAAGAAATATTCAAAGATTTACCTCAGTAAACATGAGGTACCTCAATAAGCTTTTAAGGAATACTCATTGGTTACTTCTTTGGCAACTTCTTTAATTGAAATTATTTAAGTCACTTCGGCAAGTCCTCAAAATATTCACAGTTATCTACTCTCTTGAAGTCGGAACTTGACGTTGTCCGGTTTGAGTTGTTGAGCTGACATCTTCCATCATGTGAGAAGACATTCATTGATGAACAGCTAGGAAGCCTGATACAGCTGGCCAAGCAACGGATCGAAGAAGATGATTGAATGTCTTGGATGACGTGATTCACCAGACAAAAACCATGATGTATGGTGTCTTTCTTCATTACTCCAGCGTTGGAAGTTCTATCCTGCGACAGATGTGGTTTCATCGGGGTCGTTGTTGAGGGAACCGACTGCTCCGTCAATCGTTGGGTTGTTGAGGGAAACGACTGATCCGTTGTGACTGTCGCCGGTTCCTGCGTTGTAACCGCGCAGTGGACGAAACCGACTGTTTTGTTGTTGTCATAGCTGAAGAGGAAAACGGTTGCTCTGTTGTGACTGTGGGTGTAGCTGTGTGAGATTGGGAATGACATGCAAAATTCGTTAAACACAAGCAGGTCCATATAATGTGCGAATAGGAATACTTTGTTGTTATAACGTCAGGATAACGGATCGAAAACGTTACAATGGCTTAACACATTCCTTTAGGCAAGAATAATACCATTCGCTTATATTGACAAAAATGCTGTTTGAGGAAGGAGACATTATGTTTTCAGGATTTTGTACTCACCTTTCTTCTCGCAAACGATAGAAAACGGGAGTGAGCAGGTTATATCGCTCCACACTCCTACCAGGAACATTACACAGTCTTCAAGCCCGTTTAAATTGTTTGGTTCTGAATCGCCCCAAGCTACACGCAAAATAATGAATGTAAGAGATAATCAATACATCGACGCAGTCATTGACTTCGTTGGATCGTGTAAATAATACAACTATAGCTTTATAACATGCTCTACTATTAAAAAAAAACATGAATCAATGATCTTGAAGGTCATAACAATTATGTGAATAATGTATTATTTAATGAAAGCTAAGTATCATAACATGTTGCGTTTGGTATGCACTGTTATTTTTAAAATACTAAATGAATGAAATTGAACTTGAATTTAAATATGATAAACATAGAGAAATCGAGGGCGAGAGGAAAATAGGGATGCACTAACACAAATTGACGCAGACAAAGAGCAGACGGAAAGACAGACAAACAGACAGAAACATATAAAGATAACAAAAAAAATGGGGACGGGAGGGGGGGATATAGGTAGATGTATGAAAAGTTGAAAACATAGCAAAAATCATGACGGTTGAGACGTGCCATTCATAACGATTACAGTAGGTCTTATCTAGGTGGGTCAAATTTACAGTTACATCAAGCCGTATAGGCTACGTGCAAAAGTGTTCCTAGGTATCATTTGGTCCGTGATACATTTGGATGCAGGATAAGGTTTTAGGGCCGATGCGGCGTAGGACCAAAAGTGCCTGTATGAGACTATGAAGCAGAACCCTATCCTGGTCTATATAATAGGCCCATGTTCCATCCGTTGATCTCACTGAACCCTTAACCCAACTCTATCCGTTATGACGGTTACCCATGCACGGGGCGTCACTTTGATTGCGTTGAGCTAGTCACCGTTGTAAAAGCAATTAAGCATCCCAGAAAAAAAACGAAACCAAGAATTATCGATGTTTTATCATAACTTAGTCAAAATTGTAATCAATAAATGACATATATTTGGAAAGCTTAGATTCTCCTCTTTTATTTGATGCAACTCATAATATTTCACGCATAAATAATTAAAAGCAATTTGAAGAGAGGAAACCAAAAGATCATTTGGCGGGCGGTATCTGAATTTCGAAAAGAAAAACACATTTCTAGAAAGTTCAATTTCTGCCCTTTCAAATGACACATTAATCAGGAAAAATGAGCCAGGAATTAAAAAAGTTCTGTTTGTTTAAAGTAAGGCTTGCATTTCAATAATTTGATCAAACGAGTACGTTTTTACTGGCTGCCTGCCATTGCAACGAACAGAGTTGACAAAAGACTTAACTCCGTTTCGTTGACGATCAGCCATGCACAAAGAAGACTAAAGACCTGATGCATGGCTGATCTTCAACGAAACGGAGTTAAGTCTTTTGTCAACTCTATTTGTTGCTACGGCAGGTAGCCAGTGAAAACGAACTCGTTTGATCAAATTAAAACAAACAGAACTTTGTTATTCCTTGCTCATTTTTCCTGATTGAGGTGTCATATGAAAGAGCAGAAATTGACCTTTCTAGAAATGTGATTTTCTTTTTAAAATTCAGATACCGCCCGCCAAGTGAGTTTTTGGTTTCCTCTATTTAAATTGCTTGTTATCACTCATGCGTGAAATATGAATCATATGAGTTGCATCAAGTGAAAAAGGAGGATCTAAGCTTTCCAAATGTATGTCATTTATTAATTATAATGGTGACCAAGTTATGATAAAACATCGAAACTTCTCGGTTTCGTTTTTTATGGGACGCACTGTATATTAACAACTCTGTGCTTTACCCTCACCTAGACGCAATGTTCCCGGAACCACCGGTAGGTGGCGCACCACACGACTAGGGCTTTAACGGAACACTCTCAATTACTTTCGTAGTATATTTTGACATTGTATCGCATGGAACGCCTAAGAATGGTTTGAAGAGGGTTAAAACGCTGAAAAACATACGAAACAGTAATATCTGAGCCAAAAAGTGAATTTTATTATTTCATTTAGTAGACCTGTGACGTCACACAGAACGTCATCTTCGGCATCATAGGTCTTGGAAGCAACGTCTTCGGAAGCATTCGGATGCTCGGAAATGTCACCCAAACAAAGTTGAAAGTTCAAGATGATCATGAGGCAAATGGTATCAATGATGGGTAAGTAAAAATGTGATTTTTTTTCTTCAAATTAATACAAAATTTGAGCGATTTTGATTGTTTAGATTTTACACTACTCGAATCATTATTCGCTACGCAAAAGTGTAAATGTAGAATTTGCGTGAACTTGACCAGATTATTTAGCATGTTGGCGCTTAAAATTAAAATGCCATGCACATGGTCATGGGAAAGTGTACCCACGTGGCGTAGACAGATTCGTACACCTGGGGGATGACTGGGCTCCCAACGCTAGTGAGGGCGCGAAGCCCCCGAGCGAGGTGTGGGAGGGGGTGGGAGGGGGGTGTTCCCCTTCCCACGGTAGGGAGCTTTTGCAATTTTGAACTGGAAATCGTGCAATCTTATGCATACTTAATGAGGTAAAATAACACACAAGTGTGCACGCACACACACACATACTCTCTCACACACACACACACACACACGCACACACGCATACTACACCTTGAATGGACAGACATACATCAACAAGATTTACACACCGTGACATACGAATACAGAATGGACTGACACATAGTATAGGATTTTCCGGCCAAATTCGCTAGTTCCAAAAAACTCTGGATGCTGAACAAGCGTTGATGAGTAATACCATAGACAGTCAGACCGCAGCCGGTGCGAAAACCCTCTATTTTATTCAGCACGTATGCAAGAATTTACGTATCTTGAATACGTAATGAACAGTGCAGACGGTCTTCCCGATCGGCAGTTTTTGCCTTTATAATTGTTTATTTCTCATGAAATGGGTCTTATTTTAAAGATAAGAATTTGCACTCTCTATATACTTATATGACAATCATGTTAGATATATTTTGGAAACAGATATTTCGCCTTCAAAATGGGGTTTTTCGATGATAAATCTATCTAAAGAGTAGGGCTGATTTTCACATAGAAATCATTCTTGCGTCAAGAAGATGTTATAATCAGCATAAAGCATAAATATTTTTCTTTACAATGATATCAAAATTATTTTATTTGACGCTGTACCAAAGTCAGGAACCAAAAAAAATCACGCTCATGTTTATGAATAATTAAAAAAAGTAGTCAACTTTGCCGATGTGATAATACAGCGTTCTGATTGGTCAACTACGTCAACTACGTCATATATGTTCCGCTTTGGTTTATTAACATTCTGAAAACCAAATATTAGTGACCTAGTTTTGTGGCGTGCGCCTGTAATGCACGTGCGCGCAAGCAGTCATGGCAACAATCTGAGGACCCAGGTTCAAATACGTAAATTGCCCATCTGATAATTATTTTCTATATTTTTTCTTTTTTAATCATTTTTCTTATTTTTTTCGACCAGTTTGTGGCGCGGCGGAGCTCCCTGGAGTTTAATAATCGGTTATACATTGTCATTGCTCAGACGGCGAGCGTGCACGAGTATGAAATCACACAATTTCGCGCCATCATTAGAAAGAACAAATTGGTAATTTCCGGGTTTTTAGGGTCTTAATTATTATGATTATAAAGAAAACATGATTTTGCGTCAATTAGGTTTTGACATTATTTTGATCAGTGACTTTTCATCTTTCCAACGAATCTCAAAGTAAACAAATTAATTATGTACCAAAGTCAGGAACCAAAAGCGAAATTCTGGGTACAAAATAGCTGTTGAAATGTTACAAAAATAACGACCATAAAAGTGGTGAAAAAAGATTGTTTCAAAATTGTAAAATATGGCAAGTTTCATATCAAACTGAAGCTGAAGATCTCTAGAGTAATTACCGTTGCGTGCTGCCATGTTGACTAAAGTTATCGACCACAAAAGCAGCTATCTGTATACCCTTACAAATCTCGCAGAAAATCTCGTGAATTTCAGCACACGTGAATGCACGAGATTACCAAAGAGACGCTGAATAAAAATCAGCGTACAGCCTCATTATCGCGCACGCTGCGGTCTGACTGTACTGTAGAAGTAGAAATAGAAGTAGAACGCGCGTATTCAAGTAATGTAACGCAATATGTGCACAGTTTAATGTGTGTCCTCCTTTAATTTGTACGATGTCGCCCTCTTATGGCGTAGCAAAGTCCGCACCAGTTGCTAACGCAGTCCTGCGTCATATAAATGAAGTCTCGTTTGCAAACTATAGGTCATACTCTAAACCTTAACAATTATTAAAGAAATGTAGGGAAATAGGAAACGAAATATGGTACAATAATTGGTCTACATATCGTACCTGTGTAATTAATTGGATGATCATCCTCTCCACAAACAAATTGCCCTTCTACAAGATGGTCTCTGCAATAGAGCCATATGTGCCGACTATTTGCGATGGTCTTCACAAAAGTGTTCTCCTCTGAGGACGTGATCTCAACTATCGAAGCTCCTTGGCCTTGACATGTAGAAAACGCAGTATCCCAGCTCATGCTACCTGCCTGGAGGTAATAGCAACTGGACGACAACTCACTCCATCCTGTCGGACATTCGGCTAGGTGAGAGAAAACGAGAGAAGAAGAAAATGAAAGAAAAAAAAAGATAACACTGTGTGTGTGTGTGTGTGTGTGTGTGTGTGTGTGTGTGTGAGGGAGAGAGAGAGGCTGTTGGGTGCAAAGAAGGGGCATCTCAAAGTCACATTTTAAAAATTAAGTTGTTCCACATCTATCTTTGACAATTAGACCCAAAAAGTATGTTGTTTTAAATCAAATAGGGTCCTATTCGTTCTTTAAAATGTAAAATGTATTTCCATATCTAATATTGATCACTTTGTGGTTCGTTACACTTTCTCCTCTGCGCCCTCCACACCCTGTGAAGGAAGCCTTCATTGGTTAAAGAGGCTAGCTGTATAGACCTCTAATAGTGGGAACTTTTAGATTTGCACGTCGACAGCTTTGACTGCAACGTGTGACGTCATTTTAAGGCACTGCGCATGCGTCACGTCGTCTCAGTCGGCGGTCGAGAATGCGCCAACCTTGATTTTCCTAAACCTAGTACGGTACTAGTATGCCACGTGCGCATAAATTATATAGTTCCTCAGGTAGACAACAAAAACAAACATCCATTCCCTGCTATTATGTAAAAATGTGTAGAACAGGTGTCATATGCATAATTATTTACCTGTTCTACACATGTTTATATAATAACGGTGAAGGGGTGTTCTTTTTGTCTACCACAGCGGGGTAGAATGGAAACTATATATTTTCTCCTCTTTCTTTGTCAGTCATGTTCATAGTGTTTATATCTGCATGCATGTATATCGTCGAGTGCAATCTAAAAGATTTCTAATTGTAGTCAACATGGGCAGTTGAGTACGTTGACATGCATGATCAGTGCGACCCAGAACAAACGAAACCGAGAATTATCGATGTTTTATCATAACTTAATCACAATTATGATAATAAATGACACATACTTGTAAATGTTAGATCGTCCTCTTTCATTTGATGCAACTCAAATGATGCACATTTCACGCACGAGTGATTAAAAGCAATTTATATGAAGGAAACAAAAAAAGTCATTTGGAGGGTGGTATCTGAATTTCGAAGAAAAATTCACATTTCTAGAAAGTTCATTTTCTGCTCTTTCATATGACACCTGAATTAGAAAAAAATGAGCCAAGAAAAACAAAATTATATTTGTTTATAGTGATGTTTGCATTACCATAATTTGATCAAAAGAATACGTTTTCACAGGCTGCCTGCCGTAGCAACAAGCGGAATTGACAATAGACTTAACTCCGTTTCGTTGACGATCAGACATAGACGAACGACTTCATGCATGGCTGATTTAGCAGAAATTGAACTTTCTAGAAATGTGAATTTCTAGAAATGTGAATTTTTCTTTGAAATTCAGATAGTGGGCTTCTTTAATGTGGAAGGGACAAGTGATTCAGATATTTTGTTGGATACTTTAAGAGGTAAAACGTCTCAACTACCGCAGCAGATTTTATTTTTTTAATAATGGGGGTGACCTTACACTGTCTTTAATGCTTGGATAAAACGATAACTGACTTGTGTTTTATTTGATCATGTACATTATTAAGGAACAAATAGAATTGCAAAGAATAAACTCACACGAAACTACATGAATAAAGCCTATCAGCACTTCAAAGAGTATCACACCAACTGAAATCAGTTTTGAAGATCGTGGCAAGAAGCTCCCACAAGTCAACATCATGCTTGCGAGATAATCCAGTTCAGTATTCCAGGAGATGATTCCAGTTATGAAATTTCTGCCGCTCTCTGTTTGAGTTACTTCTTGAAGAGTAAAATGAACACTGTTCGACAACCTACCAACTTATACTATTTGCCCATAATTATGTGATTTGATACTTAACAGTGTTTGATTTAATTGCTAAGTGAAATTAACATCACACTTATATAGTCAATCGCTGTTCCATTAAGCTTCATTCACACTATGCCGGGAATATGGGAACGAGCGTTTAATTAGGAGTGGAAAATGCAGTTGTCTGCTTCACGTATTCTGTTGCATGTTTCTATTGTGTCGTAAACGAACTTGAACATTCTTTTTGTTTTTAACAATGGGCATACAATTTGGCAAACTAAAAAGGTCGGTGTTATCTTGGGCAATCCTGTAAGCGTTTTTCTTTTTTCCTACTGGTCGATCGTCGTTTTTATTGGGTAACCATTTCCCCCATTTCATTCGTAAAGGCGTCTTGGATTATCACAAATAAGACTAACAAAATAAAAGGTCTAACTTCATTAAAAATGTCGTCCAATGAAAATGCAATGTAAACTCTCAAATTACCATGACAACCATTTTGGTCAGGAAAGACACCTTTTGTGTCCGCCTAAGTGCGTACGTGCAGTTCGACTATTTAGACAAGCCCAGAATAAATTAAGTCAAGATCATTTATAATTATCACGGACTATTTAGTTTTGATATAATGTGACGGATAACGAAATTTAAAGACTTTCTTCATTCACTGCACCGCTCTATCAGTATCATTTAAAACAAGGAAATTCCAAGATCCCTTGGTAGCGTAACATAATGTATTGGCTATTGTTTCGAGCATGGTAATTGGATCCACCTATATTTTATATCTCTTTTTACATAATTATTTCTCTCAGTCGATTTTTCTGCACCCTCTTTGATTCTCCTACCTCTACCCCTCTCTATATATCTCTCTCTCTCATACACAAACACAAGCTTAAATGCGCGCACACACTATATCTCTTCATTTTTATCCCCGTCTCTCTCTCCACATAATATATCGTTTTCTCGCCTCTCTCCTTCTGTTTCTAAGAATGGTCTCATCCTTTATCTCTCTCTCTCTCTCTCTCTCTCTCTCCCTCTCTCTCTCCAAATCACCTTTTACACCTTTGTATTTGTACCCCCTTTCGATCGATCTCTCGACACGTCTCGACAATTACACTTCTTTGTGACCACTTTTAGAGAATCTATACCGACATGAACCGTTGTCCAAACACAGGGATGAGATTTTTGATCTAACACTCAGCCGTACTTGATTTGCTACGTTCTACCATCAATACCTACACCAACACGATCACAGTCCATCTTATTGACGTGCAGCATGTGTTCCCGTCTGCTTTACGGTATCTTTAATGGGTTATAATGTACGACAGACACAAGCAAGACTCACTAATCTTTACCAACACGGCGTTTTCGTTTGAAACTAAAAGGCCGATGATAAGTAATAAATTTAAGCAAGCGTAAATGATTTTTTAAAAGCATTTTCTTCTCGATTGTCAATTACTCAAAACATTGGCTGAACAATCATTTTTTAGTCACCTATAATTTGTTCATAAATGTACATTTATTTATATTTTAATAATAATAATAATAATAATAATAATAATAATAATAATAGCCTAATAGTCCAATCCAAATTTTATTAAACCGAAACGGAAATTCTTTTTGCCCAATTGATCGTGAGCCCGGCAGCCACTGAGCACCAGGTCGACGTTGCTCTATTACTTATTGTTGGACGCTAAACGAGGTAGCAACCTCCCATCTTTTAATGTCTTTTGGTTTGACGCGGCCGGGGTTCGAACCCACGACCTAGTTGTGAGGCGGACGCTCTACTGACTGAGCCAACACTCCTGAATAAAATCGACAGTCTACTTTCATTATCTACAGAACGAATATAAGAATGTATATAATTATCCATTCCGTTGTTGGAATGAGTTGATCACAAAATGTTTATCCGATTATGGCATGATGACTCAGTATTTAATCACTGTTCTTTTAATTTCTTGATAGGCTACATTGTCTGTACATTCTTTTCGCATTGAAATTTCTGTGATTGAATAAAAAGCAAGATATCAGAAAGTTTCGTTGTGCCTCATTTAGGTCCATATTCCTGTTGGCAGTTGATGCTCCTAAATGTGAAACTAGCTGACTGTCCTCTGAATGGTCGTAGATTCACCTACAGCCATACCATGTCCTCCAGACTGTATGCTCCGACATAATTTGATATAAGAAGATTGAGTTTTAAAACTCTTATTGTACATCCTTGTTGGACAACCCTTATTCTTCCTACCCGAGTCGGGGTCCTCCTGAACCAGGTGATGGTTCTCCAGATTCTCCTGCAGCCAGGCGACCTATATAATTATGTTCTTGATCGTCCTCGATCATGACGACGACCATCCTCCGGATGGTCTTATTCTTCCTACCGCAGTCGAGAGTTCTCGAGATTGTCGTGGTCCTCCTGAAGAAGGCGACGGTCCTCAACATGGTCATGGAACTTTTCCCGAAGCCTGACCTGCAACATCCGGGTGTTCATCATGGTCCTCCTGAAGATGACTGTCCTCTGGATGGTCTTATACTATTCCTACCGGAGTCGGGTTGTCCAGGAAAGTCGAGGACCTCCTGAAGAAGGAGATGGTCCTTCATAATTATAGTCTTATTCTTCCTACCGTAGTCGTGGGTTCTCTGGATGACCAAGGTTCTCCTGAAGACAACTGTCCAATGGACAGACGGTGAGGAGTTGATGGTCATATTAATCCTACCGGAGTCGGGTTCTCTAGATAGTCGTGGTCCTCCAGAAGAAGGCGATGGACCTCCATGATTATTGTCTTATTCTTCCTATCGCAGTCGGGGCTCATCTAGATGGCCATGGTCCTCCTGAAGAAGGCGATGGACCTCCTGATTATAGTCTTATTCTTCCTACTGCCGTTGGGGGTTCTCTAGATGAATATGGTCCTCCTGAAGGAGGCGATGGTCCTCCATGATTATAGTCTTATTCTTCCTAACGTAGCCGGGGGTTATCTAGATAGTCATGGTCCTCATGAAGAAGGTGATGGTCCTTAATGCATGGTCATGGATTTTCTCTTGCAGCCAGACCTCATCCGGTTGCTGTGGGTTTTTTACAAGGAAGACGATTGTCTCCTACGGTAGTCAGGAGTCCTCCAGACGGCCGTACAGCTCTTAATCGTGTCGGGTGTACTCCAGATATATCTGTTGTGCTCCTCTTGCTGGAGACGGAGGAGTTTTTTTTAGATGGTTGTCGGCCTTCTAAGGATCGATTTCGTTGATCATCCGGCTGGTCTATCCCTTGTCCATTCTTAATCATGAGATCAGTGATTTTAAATAGGAGGCGCGATGGCTCAGTGGCATAGGGCATAAAACTTCATTTAAAAGTCCCTCGGAGAGAACTCAAAGCCGTCGGTCCCCTGGTTGCATACTAATGAGCATTAACATGTTTTCTCAGAATTCGGGTAAAGCAAAGCAAACTAACAACCTAATATGTGCATGTACATATATGGTTGTCTTTTACTTGAACGAACTGAGCAAAAAAAACAACAGATATGTACAAATAATTATCTTAAGAGACCTATTTTGATCCACTTTATGTACACGTATTATGCGATCAACTATAATTATGATGTAATTTCTCTGTTTGAAATGGAATTTAACCCATTACCTCCTGGAACTGGGTGGTGCACTGAGAAATATGGGGAGGTTAAGGAGCACTAACTCAGGCAGCCGGCGAATAGGTGGGGGGGGGGGGGGGGGGG